>ML420740.1:0-33886 GCA_005239525.1 Nicotiana knightiana | reverse complement strand
TCGAGCGAGTCCGTATTATGATTTGGGACTTGTTGGTATATTTGGACGAGGGCTCGGGTGGGCACAGGTGCCTCTCGGACACCACACGAGGCCAAAAACCAGCTGAAGTAGTTGTTGGTGCACCTGCTCTGGTGTTGACCGCAGGTGCGGGACCACTCCTGCGGTCCCAGTGTCGCAGGTGCGGCCCCCAGCGGGCAGGCCATTTCTCGCAGTTGCCGAAAAAGATCCACAGGAGCGGAGCTGCAGGTACGGGCTCAGGCTCCCTCGTTAATTTTCGCATGTGTGAACCTTTGCTCGCAGGTGCGAGACCGCAGGTGCGGTCCTCGAGCCGCAGGTGCGGAAACACTATCATACAGTGTGTTTCTTAAATATGGGATTCCTCATTGTTTTCTTCACTCTTTCATCCATTAAACACTTTGAGAGCTTGGGAAGAAGTCTCCACGACCCAACCCTTAGAAGATAAGTAAATTTCATCTCAATACTTGTTAACACATGAATTCCTAGTTGAGTTTAATCACTTAATTAGTGAAAAATCAAGAATTGGGTAGTAACCTATGGCTTTGATAATTTGATAATTTACCCGTAAATTAGCTATGAAATCAAGTGAAAATCGTATATTGATGATCCTTAGGCTATGGGTGAGTGTTTCCTTCGAGAATTTTTGGAATCCGAGCATGCGGCCCGAGGGTTGGATTTTAGAATTTCTTTAAGAATGGTGAATTTACTAAAGGAGTAGGAGAATTTCCATACTTTGAGCATAAATTAATGTATTTGTATAACATTTGGCTAGTTTCGAGTCCTCGAGTGTAGAGTTTGGAGTTTCGGGCGCGTTCTTGGTCTGAGGAGTAGATTCTGCACGAGGTGAGTCTCCTTTCCAACCATGTAAGGGGGAAATGTCCCCCTAGGTGATTTAAATGATATATGTGATAACTGTGGGGGATACGTACGTAGAAAGTGACGAGAGTCCGTACGTAGAGACCATTATTGTTATGTCCGGGTAGTTAGGTTTACACCATGTTTTATGTTTTCCTTGAAATGAATTAGATGCTCAGTGAATTAATGTTACATGCGGCTTGTGTTCCTGAGATCATGCAATTTAAGTAATTTTTAGGATTTTTTCACGAAAAGTAATTGATAAATAATAAATATATGGATTGTGTGTGCATTTGACCGCTTCGCAATTTACATTCCGCGAGCGGAGTATTATTTCTCCCACTCTCATGGGAGCGGGCCGTACGCCGCGGCGATATATATATATATATATATATATATATCGCCGCGGCGTACGGCCCGCTCCCATGAGAGTGGGAGAAATAATACTCCGCNTATATATATATATATATATATATATATATATATATATATATATATATTATGATTCGGGTCGTTCGACCCTCGACAGTGCACATATATGATCATTATGATGGCTCGGTTGTCCTTATCCTGTATGCGCATGATAAATTGTTAAGAATTATGTCATGGATTTTGAGTGTTCAGATAAATTTTTAAAGGAAAGGAAAGAATAATGAGGTAGAAAATGTATATTTACTTTCCGTATTTATTTGAATTACTGTTATTTTAAATGTTTACTGCTTTTATCATCCTTGTATGTCTGTTACTGATATTATATCTTGCCAATCATTCTGTTGGACCTTAGTGAGTGTCAAGTCGACCTCTCGTCACTACCTCTTCGAGGTTAGGCAGGATACTCACTGGGTACATATTTGTTTATATACTCATGTTGCACTTCTGTACTTAATTGTACAGGTTCTGAGGCTGATGCATCTGGTTATCAGACCGGAGCTCGATTCTGATCTTAGTTGGACCCGACTTTACGGTAAGCTGATTCTCCTAACGATCCTCGGCATCACCATGGAGTTTTCTTTTGCTTATTTCCCGTCTATTTCTTTCAGATAGTGGGATTTTATATTATGTTTTGTATATTCTGTTAGTATGCCCGTAGGACTTGTGACACTAGTTCCTGGCACACACGTAGTTGTTATTTTGGTTTACAGGTCTGTATATGTACATATTGGCTCATTCCTCTTTTTGACTGCTTCTGGTAAAAATGGCTTGCCATCTTTTTCAATTAATGTTTGAATTTTAAAAACTTGGCACGTATTGGGATGTTTAACCAAGCCAAGAAGAAACCCTTAGTAATTTAAGTGTAGGATTGCCTAACCCCGGTGTTCGGTGCCATCACGACTTGAATTAGTAATTTGGGTCGTGAAAGGTTCGATGTTAATGAGATCCGCTTTCCATATTTAGGCAAACGGTATATAGACGGTTCCAATACCAGGGGGATTCGGATATGGCAAGGAATAGCCAAGTAATCCCATGTCCGGTGGGATTAGGATAGATATTTTGGAGAAGACAGCTAGGGTTTGGGCAGAGAGAAAGGGGGAGGTTTGAGAGCGTTCACAGACGGCGGGTGGTGAGGAGTGGTTAGAGTTATTGTGGTGTTTGGTTAATTAAAAGGGTAGGAGTAATTTGGGTTGTTGATCTCATAGATCAATGACCAGGATTAGTTAGGGATTATGGGTCGGGTCAGTTTAATTGGTTGGGCTGGGAGTTATTTGGTTTGGGCTCAGGTGTTATTAGCATAGGGCTGGGTAGTTTAGGTCTGAAATTAGGGTGAGTTTAGGGCCAGATTTTAAATACTCAATGTTTAATAAATAAATAATTTTTAAAAGTAATTAATAAATACTAAAAATATCATATGTTCACTAAAATGATTAAAATGATTATTTAATATTATAAAAATATAAAAAGTCATTTTCTACATAAATAATGTCATTATATATGCATATGGGCTATTATTGCACAATGTGCAATTAGCCTTAAAGATGCAAATGTAATTATAAGAAATGCCTTAAGAATACTTAAAACCTCATATTGGTATAAATGATAATCTTAGAAGATTAAATCATCACAAAAATAATTTGGAGGATAATTATTTGATATTTATAAAATAAAATATAGAAATAAATTGATTTAAAGCCTTTAAAAATTATGAAAAATTATGAAAAGTACTTGTGTTTGTTTATAAATCAAAATGATGATGTGTATGCACTATTTTTAAAGTATATATATATATATATATATATATATATATATATATATATATATATATATATATATATATATATATATATTATGATTCGGGTCGTTCGATCCTCGATAGTGCACATATATGATCATTATGATGGCTTAGGTCGGTTGTCCTTATCCTGTATGCACATGTTAAATTGTTAAGAATTTTGTCATGGATTTTGAGTGTTCAGATAAATTTTTAAAGGAAAGGAAAGAATAATGAGGTAGAAATTGTATATTTACTTCCCGTGTTTATTTGAATTACTGTTATTTTAAATGTTTACTGCTTTTATCATCCTTGTATGTCTGTTACTGATATTATATCTTGCCAATCATTCTGTTGGACCTTAGTGAGTGTCAAGTCAACCTCTCGTCACTACCTCTTCAAGGTTAGGCGGGATACTCACTGGGTACATATTTCTTTATGTACTCATGCTGCACTTCTGTACTTAATTGTACAGGTTCTGAGGCTGGTGCATCAGGTTATCAGACCGGAGCTCGATTCTGATCTTAGTTGGACCCGACTTCACGGTGAGCTGATTCTCCTGACGATCCTCAGCAGCACCATGGAGTTTTCTTTTGCTTATTTCCCGTCTATTTCTTTCAGATAGTGGGATTTTATATTCTGTTATTATGCCCGTAGGACTTGTGACACTAGTTCCTGGCACACACGTAGTTGTTATTTTGGTTTACGGGTCTGTATATGTACATATTGGCTCATTCTTTTTTTTGACTGCTTCTGGTAAAAATGGCTTGCCATCTTTTTCAATTAATGTTTGAATTTTAAAAACTTGGCACGTATTGGGATGTTTAACCAAGCCAAGGAGAAACCCTTAGTAATTTAAGTGTAGGCTTGCCTAACCCCGGTGTTCGGTGCCATCACGACTTGAGTTAGTATTTTGGGTCGTGAAAGGTTCGATGTTGATGAGATCGGCTTTCCATATTTAGGCAAATGGTGTATAGACGGTTCCAATACCAGGGGGATTCGGATATGGCAAGGAATAGCCAAGTAATCCCATGTCCGGTGGAATTAGGATAGAAATTTTGGAGAAGATAACTAGGGTTTGGGCAGAGAGAAAGGGGGAGGTTTGAGAGCGTTCAAAGACGGCGGGTGGTGAGGAGTGGTTAGGGTTAGTGTGGTGTTTGGTTAATTAAAAGCGTAGGAGTAATTTGGGTTGTTGATCACAGAGATCAATGACCAGGATTAGTTAGGGATTATGGGTCGGGTCAGTTTAATTGGTTGGGCTGGGAGTTATTTGGTTTGGGCTCAGGTGTTATTGGCCTGGGGCTGGGTAGTTTAGGTCCGAAATTAGAGTGAATTTAGGACCAGATTTTAAATACTCAATGTTTAATAAATAAATAATTTTTAAAAGTAATTAATAAATACTAAAAATATCATATGTGCACTAAAATGATTAAAATGATTATTTAATATTATAAAAATTTAGAAAGTCATTTTTCTACATTAATAATGTCATTATATATGCATATGGGCTATTATTGCAAAATGTGCAATTAGCCTTAAAGATGCAAATGTAATTATAAGAAATGCCTTAAGAATACTTAAAACCTCATATTGGTATAAATGATAATCTTAGATGATTAAATCATCACAAAAATAATTTGGAGGATAATTATTTGATATTTATAAAATAAAATACAGAAATAAATTGATTTAAAACCTTTAAAAATTATGAAAAATTATTAAGAGTACTTGTGTTTGTTTGTAAATCAAAATGATGATGGGTATGCACTATATATATATATATAACATGAGAGAAAAATTGGTCATGAACAAAGATCACGAGTGAATGGCACGGATGGAGGAACATAAAGTAAAAGGGTTCGAGATGTAGTTTCTTGATAAAATTGGATTGATAACAGGTCGTGTGTATATATTCGCAGTTGACACTAGTGGTTTATAAATTACTCATATGTCCATGAGTAGAAGTTAAAATAGGCCCTTATTAGCTTATGGAAGGCTTATTGCCTACTTTAGAAGAATGTAGAATCGTTTTTGGGTGTCTAATGGTAAGACTGTTGAGGATGTGTACTCTATGATGGTACAAATTTGCTTATACAACACTAGGTATCATATATGTGTCATTTATAAGGGTTTTAGTTATATGGGGTACTATATACCATCGGATTTGATAGAGTGATAGCTCACCATGAGATTATGGTAGTTATGACATGTGGTTTTGGTGCACGGGTTAAATTATGATGAGTTCTTTAATTTTTGCATAATAGATATAAGTAAGGTGTATAGATACGCATATATTTGTTGAGAAAGAACACCACAGGTATAGGGAGTCATTGGGTGATACGTTACTTTTTCACAGATTGGTTATATTTAGGTTATTGCTTAAATGGAGCACAAACAATGACGATTGAGGATCCACATGGAGTTTGGAGTAACTTGTATATTGGGAATTGTACTACATGAGGTGAATCGGAAGGACCGGGAATTAGCATGATCGGATTTTGATAAGGTATATTTTAAAGAAGAATACTTTAAGGCAGCCTAGAACAAGTAATGGTTCTTACCAGATGAGAGGGATCTATGACTTGTTGATATGATGGGGGTTATGAGTTTCTACATGTTTATTTTATGATTTGCAGTGTTGTGAGGCTTAAAACAAAGATCAATATGAAATACAATAATTTACCGGTACCGAATTTGCCAATGAGCAGTTATTACAGTCAAAACATATTGCTATGAGTATATGAGATTTAGGCTACATCATAAAGTTATATCTTGAATCTTGGAAGAAGTTCCAGGTATTGAAGTTCGGTTTAAAGGTTATAAGCTAAGGTTGAAGGAGGAATCTTCAGTCAGGATGTGTTCAAGGATTTATAGAGATAGAGGTGTCATGAAATCACCCATGAGAATGTGTATGATGAGTTCATATACCTAGTGACAGATTAAGAATGGCTCTTAGCACGTTTCGAGGACGAACATATGTTTAAGTGGAGGAGAATGTAACAATCCAATCCGGTTGTTTAGAGTTCTAGCTTTTTGT
Source organism: Nicotiana knightiana (assembly GCA_005239525.1). Taxonomy (NCBI): domain Eukaryota; kingdom Viridiplantae; phylum Streptophyta; class Magnoliopsida; order Solanales; family Solanaceae; genus Nicotiana; species Nicotiana knightiana. The sequence continues at coordinate 27,770 of ML420740.1, read as the reverse complement.
TCTGTGATTTGAGACCTCGAGTAGGTGCATATGATATTTTTTAACTTAAAAGTATGATTGGTTTTGGTTCCAAGAGGTTTAAGAGTGATTTTGAACACTTAAATCCCAAATGAAAAGCTTTAAGTTAGAAGAGTTGACAAAAGTTTGATTATTCGGTTATTGGACCCGGAATCAAGTTTTGATGGTTCCAAAGGTTCTTAGGACGATCTTGGACGTGTACACATATTCGTACTGGGTTTTGGATATCCTTAGAAGGATTAGATACCATTCGTCGAGAGTTGGCAATTCAAAAACATAAGAGTTCACAAGTTTGACCAAGAGTTGATTTTGATGTTATTGGACTCCGATTGTGTAACGACCCGACCAGCCATTTTGAGCACCTGTATTCAGTTCTGTGATTTGAGGTCATGAGTAGCTTCATATGGTTTATTATGACTTCCGTGTATCGTCAGTTTTGATTTTCAAGTTATTCAGAATTGATTTGGAAAAATGTTTCTCATTTTAGAAGCTTCAAGTCGAAAGAGTTGGTCAAGTTTGACTTTTGTGTATTTGACCTTTGATCGGAGTTTTGAGGATACCATTAGGTCCGTATGGTGATTTTGGACTTGGGCATATTTCCATATTTGCATTTGGATGTTTCTAGAAGACTTTGACTCTAATTGGCGAAAGTTGGCAAATTAAAGGTTTGGAAAGTTTATAGGTTTGTCCGTGAGTTGACATCAAAGTTGTCGGCTTTGGATTTTTGTTCCGGGGGTTGAAATAGGTTCATTATGTTATTTGGGAATTGTGTGAAAAATTTTAGGTGATTCCAAGTTATTTAGACGTGCTAGGTCTAAGTTTGGAATTTGGAAATTCAAAACAGTTCATTAAGCTTGGATTGAGGTGCGATTCGTAATTTTTGTTGTTATGTGTGATTTGACGCATCAAGTAGGTTCGTGTTATTCTTTGGGGCTTCTTTTCATATTCAGACGGGGTCCTGAGGGGCTCGGATGCATTTCAGATTGATTTCGGACAATTTCTAAGGTTGAATGAGTTGTCGATTTTATGATACTCTAAGTGTTCTTCGCGATCACGGTGTGTATGTGGGAGCTAGGTTTTTTTACTCAATGCATTCGCGGAGGCTTAGTATCTAGAACGTCTTGTTCATTGAGTTGGGTCGCGTTCACAACGCTTGGGTGACTATTTCTTCGTTGTCGCATATGGATGTCGCGATGCTTGGCAGGCTTGGTTGGCGTTTGTTCAACGCGTTAGCGAGGGTGTTGCTGGGAACGCGAAGGCTTATTCAGTGCATTGTGATTATTCTTCTATGCGATGGCAAGGTATATACCCCGATCACGATGCATATAACTAGGAAGTGCTTATAAATACTCTATTTCGAACCTTGAGCTCATTTTATCATATTTTGAGTTGTAGAGCTCATTTTATCATATTTTGAGCTGTAGAGCTCAGATTTGGGTGATCTTGGAGGAGATTTTCCTGATTTGTATTGGGTAAGTATTTTTTACTCGGTTTTGATTATATCACATGATTCTACCTTCGATTTTGGCATTTTATTAATGAATCCAAAAGAGAAATTGGGATTTTTTGTTGAAACCTTCTAAATAGAATATTTGAGATTTGAACATCGATTTGGTGTAGGATTTGAGGGAAATTAATATGGTTGGACTCTTATTCGAATGAGTTGTCAAAAATTTGTGTGTTTTGTCATTTTCCGAGCTGCAGAACCAGGTGACCTTTTGGTTGACTTGAGTATTTGACTAAATATTCGTGTGGGTTGGATTCCTTAGGTAACATTTGATGTTTTTGGGTTGCCTTTGGATTGTTTCAAGCCATTCGAATGTCAATCCACGTGAGATGGCATTTCGAGAGTATTATTTTAGCTTGTTTGACGTAAGTATCTTACCTAAATTTGGTCGATTCACTAGTTGCCTGAGTTATTTTTTATAGCTACATGCTATGGGTGCGCATGTGTGAGGGGTTTGGGCCCATGTGCGAGCACCGGGGTATTTATCCATGCTCGGGGTAATACTTAGTCTGTGACATGTCTTGAATCGATTGTTAATATTTATGCTATGATGTTTCTCATATTTGTAACCATGTTATGAACTATTTGATCCATGGTTGAGGTTACATGGAGGATAATCCCCTGAATGAACTTGATAATCTATATTCCCGTGATGAAATTGCCGATTTAAGCTATGATAGCACACTTTGAACATGCATAAACCTTGGCATTTCATTTTTACTAGTCCAGGTCTGATACTCATTGATCATACACATGTATTCTTGTATATTTGCTTCTGTGTGATATGATTTGGAATGGATGACTGTGACCACTGGCGAATTGTGTTGTTATGCATGTGACCACGTCGGGTAGGTTGTGATATTGTAACTGTAACAACATCGGGCGTATTTTGATATTGTGCCTGTGACCACACCGGGCGGATTGTGATATTGTGCTTGTGACCAGGCTGGGAGGATTATGATATTGTGCATGTAACCATGTCAGAATGATTGTGATATTGTGGTTGCGACCCAACCGGGTAGATTGTGATATTGTGCATGTGACTACAGTGGGCGGATTGTGATATAGTATGTGACCATGCTGACTAGATTGTGTTATAGGATGTGACCATGCCGGGCTGATAGCACGTGAGTGTTCGTGCTGCGTGTGGATATGGATCCATTCCCGTAGGGTCACCCTCTCTTGTGCCTTCTTGATGGTGTACACGAGAATTGTGAGAAACCGACAGGGTTTCAGGTTGATGTGAGCTTTGGGAGAGCTTGTTAATTGTTTGGTTTAGTTACTAAGATTGTGATGTCGGCCTGAGAGTTGTGATTTGATTTCTATTTGGATCAGGTTTCGCGCCAACGTATTGATATTTAGTTGTTGCATGTCATCTTTACTTGCAATTTCCTTGATTGTTTACCCCATTTATTTGCATATCTTCTTTATATGTGATCACCAAGGTGGTTTTACGCGTAATTTCATGATCTGATCATATATTTGTTATATACTTGTTGGGATTTATGAACTTGTACAGGTGATTGGAAAGTATCATTTATAATTCTTGCTTCAATTACCTCACCGAAATTAGTTATGATACTTGATGAGTATATGGGGTCGATTGTACTCATACTACACTTCTGCACCTTGTGCAGATCTTGGAGTTGAGACATTGTGATGACGGGAGTTGTGGCTGAATATGTACTTGCTTTCTGGATATAGCTACCACTTGTCCTTGATAGTTTTAGATTTGTAATATGCTATGTACATTTCAAAATTATGTTGTATTTATTTTATACCAGCTTTGTAAATCTAAGTCTTAGTGGCTCATAACTTGTACTACCAGTCCTTGGGATATTGTATAGAAATTCAGTTATTCTTTTATTGACTATTTTTACTTCATTATAATAGTGTTGATTGTTATTTTTGTTACCTGGCGGGTTGGGTTAGGTGTCATCACGACTAGGTTCATTTATGGTCATGACAAGTTGGTATCAAAGCTCTAGGTTCATAGGTTCTACCAGTCATGAGCAAGTTTCTAATAGAGTCTTGAGGATTGGTATGACGACGTCCATATCTATCGTTGGAAGGCTACAAGGCATGTACGAAAAACTTCCCATTCTCCTTTTATTGTGCGGTATTGATTCAGCTTGAAGCGTACCTCTTTGAATTCCTTTCATCCACTCGTACATGATGTTGAACGTTCGGTATTTGATGCGCATCGATGGCTTGTGATATCATGAATGTGGGGCGAGAGGTTTCCTCTGTGTTGTGGAGATAGGCTTATCTTGAGGGGTTGAGGCCAGGTTCGGACCGCAGCTTTGGCTCGGTAGTTTCAGTTGTGTAATTATATACTTTTAGACTTATGCGTCTGATAGTGCCTCTAGGAGTGGGACTGATGGCTCAGTGAGTGGTATAGTTATATGATGAGTATTATATGACTGTGGGATGTGCTTAGATGGTTTGGATATGACAAGAAGAATTTTGATTAGGATGTGAAAAGACTATGGATGTTCGATTTTTATGTTGATGTGTTTCACAGTCTTGACTTATGAGTATGTTAGGGGTCTTTCATGATGTTCATTGTGGAATGAAGTATATTGTTATTCCTTGTTGATGAGATTAGACTTGGGGATATTTAGCGAGTACATAGCGGTTGTTTCATAGAAGGGCATAGAGAAATGCTAGTTTGAGGATAAACATGTGGGTTAGCTCTTGCCAGATTTTCTGAGGTTGTGTGATCCTTATGATGTTTTGTGGAAAGTTTCTTTTTACCAGTGGGTTATATGTGTTGAAATTTGAGTTTGGATCGCTTGAGGAATTTGACTTGATTGTCACGAGGATGATGTGAATTTAGCATATGATATTTGAGGTATTTTATTATTAGTGCTACATGAGTTCATGAAGGATGTGGTCATGGCAGTTATGGATTAAAGGTATTATGGGTTATCAGATGTTATGTTATATGACTTTGAGCCAAGTAGGAGAGTCATTTATCAACGATTAGATTGCATGGTTATGTGTTATATTAGTTTTGATCTGAGGCATATTTATGGATCAGTTGCAACTTGAGGAGGTTGGTTTTGAGGATGACTTGAGCAAGGCAATTACTGGATGCATGATATGCTATACTTGATGGGCATATTGAAAATCTTGGAATAATTTGGGTTTTTATTCGTGGTGGACGTAGGGTGCAAAGAGAAGGGAGTTTCTCGGTTTCTTAAAGGTGGAGTCACTTCTTTAGGTGTTTGTGTGCTAATAGAGCATAGGTCGTTCGGCTCATTTATGCGGTGCATTTGAGATTAGAGTAGGGTAGATGAATCTCGAGAAGGTTTTAATGGGTTTAAGATTCATATGTGGTAATTGAGGAATTTCAAAATTTGTCAACGGCTAAGACCTGAGATTTCCATCATAGAATGTCAAGACTTGAGGTATTTCTATATCATTCGTGATTCTGCATTTCGGTATTAGAAGGGTGAAGGAAATAACTTCAGATTCATGGAAGGTCTCTTCAGAGTGGGAACTTTGGTTGTGTCACAACCCGAAATCCCACCTTCAGGTCGTGATGGCGTCTAATGTTGAACCCACTAGACAAGCCAATGTTCCGATTATTACATTTATTTCTTTAGTATAGACAACTGAAATAACAATGGTAAACTAGAACAATTATAATTATAAATGCGGAAGATAAGAAATTCAACAACTTAAATAATAAATCTTACGAAATTTCCATAAATACACCCCCAGAACTGGTATCACAATTTCACGGACAATCTAAGATTTACTAAAAACATGAGTCTGAAATAAACAAGTGTAACCATCTAGAAATACAAGATAAGACAGAAGGAAAAAAATAGATGGTGACGCCATGGCCTGCGGATGCCTTTAGGACTACCTCGATGTCGTCGTGGACTGAAGGATACTCCCTCGCTCAATATCCACTAGGTCCAGCTCCGTAATCTGCGAAACATTAAGAAGTGCAGGTGTAGCATCAGTACAACCGACCCCATATACTGAGTAATGCCGAGCCTAACCTCGACGAAGTACTGACGAGGCTAGGACAAGACAAATAACGAATACCTGTACAGTTCAATAATGTAATAAAGAAGTAATGACAAGGAATAACAGATAAGCAAAATAATGGAGCTAACATGCTGGGGAAAAGGGGCAACAATTCACTGAAATGACAGAATACGGTAACAACTTAAATGTATAAATAACAGCAGGAATTAACAACTCAGAACAAGTAATTAAGCAGAAACGGCACGGCATGTCCCCTCATGCTATAACCTCACCAAAAACACTCGGCACGGAATGTCCCCTCGTGCATAAATAAATAATCACTCAGCACGGAATGTACCCTCGTGCAATAAATAAATAATCACTCGGCATGGAATGTCCCCTCGTTCAATAAATAAATAAGCACTTGGCACGAAATGTCCGCTCGTGCAATAAATAAATAAATACTCGGCACCGAATGTCCCCTCGTGCATAACCTCACAGACACACGGCACGGGATGTCCCCTTGTGCATAACCTCACAAACACTCGGCACTGAATGTCCCCTTGTGCATAACATATATAAAAGCAACAATTTGATAGGAAAATTCAATAATAAGAATACTTAAATGCACAGAAATGTCCAACAATAATTCTACCGTTCCTACAAGGAACACAGCTATAACCAATATCACTCAAAAGTACAATTCAACAAATAATCCTCAACCGAACGAATAATCAATAATATTCTACATCATGAATTACCCTCAGGCACATAACTTCCAAAGTGACAATCATTTGATAACACAGAGAATATCAACAGAAATCACATAGATTACGAAATTCGACTCACGGGCATGCTTGACCACAACACATAGGTACTCGTCACCTCACCTATACGTTGGACATAAATCATCACATAGAAAATAGGACTCAATACCTATTCCCTCAAGCTAAGGTTAGGCCAAACACTTACCTCAATTCCAAGAATCCAAATCAAGCCTCTAGCACCGCTTTTCCTTTCGAACCCGACTCCGAAACAATCATATTTATACATAATCGACTCAATAATATCAATAAATGCTAAACAATTCAATTCCCAAGCTTAATTATGGAATTCCCAACATTCTTCCCAAAAATCCAAAAATTGACCCCGAGCCCGCTTGGTCAAAACACGAGGTTGGGACCAAAACCCGATCACCCATTCCCCCACGAGCCCGAATATATAATTTGTCTTGAAATTCGATCCCAAAACGAGGTCTAATTCCCAAATAATCAAAAAACCTTAAGTCTACCCAAATCCCTAATTTTCTACCTTTAATTCATGCTTTTAGGCCTAGAATTTAATGGGTGATGATAAAGATGGAAGAAAACGAGGTTAGGATTACATACCTATGAAGTTATTGTGAAGAAGCTCTTAAAAATCGCCCAAAAGGTGTGGAGAAGAAAGAGTTTGTGAAAAATGGTGAAGAATCTCGTAATACATTCTGTTTTTGGTCTTTAAAATGATTGGGCAGAATTGGTGTATGCAATCGCCAAGGAAGGATTGCGATCGCATAGTGGTCTGGTTTATAAGCTACGTGATCACGAGGAAGGGTATGCGATCGCAGAACTGTCTTGACCTTACTCTTCGCAATCGCGAAGTAAATAAATGTGATCGCATAACACTACCTACCCCAGCCCCTCCCCCCCCAACCTACTACTACACTATGCGATCGCATAGTGTCAAAAATTACCCCCCTCAGCACATAGTTATGCGATCGTGGAAGGGCCTATGCGATCGCATAGTAGACCATACTAGGCATCAAAAACTGAGGTTTTACACCAGAATTTTTCTATGTTTTTACACCCCGACACCTACCCGAAACTCACCCGAGCCCTCGGGGCTCAAAACCAAATATGCACACAACCCCAAAAAACATCCTATGGACTTGTTCGTGCAATTAAATCACCAAAATAATATCATAAACATCGAATTAAAGCTCAAAATCTATAGAAATTCTCAAAACTTCCTAAACATCATTTTTTTCCATTTATGATCCGAATCACGTCAAACTAAGTCCGTTTCTTACCAAATTTCACAGATAACACCTAATAGATATATTGAACCTGTTCCTGGCTCCGGAACCATAATACGGGCCTAGTATCATAGGTTTCACATCAAATCTCATTTTCAAAAACCTTTATATTTTTCATAAAATAATTTTCTTCAAAAATTCATTTCTCGGACTTGGCACTTCGAAATTCGATTCCGGGCATACGCCCAAGTCCCATATTTTCCTACGGACCCTCCGGGACCGTCAAATCACGGGTTCGGGTCCGTTTACCAAAAATATTGACCAAAGTCAACTTTACACATATAATTAATACAAAATCATCATTTTATCAATTTTCCACTTAACGACTTCCCGGCTACACGCCCGAGCTATGCACGCACATCGAGGTGAGATAAAAAGAGGCTTTCACAACCTCAAGACACGATTTTAGCTAAAATTACACGGGATGACCTTTTGGGTCATCACAATCTCCACTTCTAAAACAAACGTTCGTCCTCGAACGGACATACAATGGTACCTGAATCGGGGAAAAGATGGGGGTATCGGTTCCGCATATCGGACTCGGACTCCCAAGTAGCTGCCTCAACAGGTAGACCTCTCCACTGAACACGAACTGGAGGATAAATCTTCGATCTCAGCTTACGAACCTGCCGAGCTAATATGGTTACCGGCTCCTCCTCATAAGTCAAATCCTTGTCCAACTGGACACTGCTGAAGTCAAGCACATGAGAGGGATCGGCAATATACCTTCGAAGCATAGATACATGAAACACAGGATGCACGGCTGATAAACTAGGTTACAAGGCAAGTCTGTAGGCCACCTCTCCTACCTTATCCAGAATCTCAAATGGACCAATGTACCTAGGGCTCAACTTGCCCTTCTTCCCGAACCTCATCATGCCTTTCATAGGCGACACTAGAAGAAATACCCGGTCTACAATCATAAATTCCAAATCACGAACTTTATGATCCACATAACTCTTCTGCCTGGACTGGGTTGTACGAATTCTATCCTGAATGATCTTCACCTTGTCCAAGTCATCCTGGACTAACTCTGAACCCAACAATCTAGCCTCTCCCGGCTCAAACCACCCAACTGGCGACCGACACCGCCTACCATACAACGCTCCATATGAAGCCATCTGAATGCTCGACTGATAGCTGTTGTTGTAGGAAAACTCAGCTAAAGGAAAAAACTGGTCCCATGAACCTACGAATTCAATGACACATGTCCGCAATATATCCTCTGAAATTTGAATAGTCCGCTCATATTGTCCGTCCGTCTAAGGATGAAATGTTGTGCTCAAATCAAACCGTGTGCCCAACTCACACTGATATACTCTCCAAAAATGGGAGGTAAACTGAGTACCTCGATCAGATATAATGTACACGGGCACACCATGCAATCGAACTATCTCTCTCATGTAGATCCTTGCCAACTTCTCTGCCGAATACGAAACTGATACGGGAATGAAGTGTGCCGACTTGGTCAGCCTATCCACAATGACCCACACCTCATCAAACATCCTCTGAGTCTGTGGGAGTCCAACTACGCAATCCATGGTAATACGCTCCCACTTCCACTCAGGAAGCTCAATCTGCTGCATCAAACCACCGGGTCTCTGGTGCTCATACTTAACCTCCTGATAGTTCAAGAACCGAGCAACATATGCTACAATATCCTTCTTCATCCTCCACCACCAATAATGTTGCCGCAAATCCTGGTACATCTTTGCGGCGCCCGTATGAATGAAATACCAAGAACTATGGGCCTCCTACAATATCAACTCTCGAATGCCATCAACATCAGGTACACAAATATGACCCTGCATCCTCAAAACACCCTCATCATCAACTGTGACCTACTTGGCACCTCTGTGCCGGACCGTATCTCTAAGAACGCATAAATGACGATCATCATATTGCCTGGCCCGAATACAATCATACAATGAAGAACGGGCCATAGTATGGGCCAAAACACTACCAGTCTCAGAAACCTCCAATCTCATGAACCGGTTGGCCAAAGACTGAACATACAAAGCAAGCGGTCGCTCTCCGACTAGTATATAAGCCAGACTACCCATGCTGGCTGACTTCCAGCTCAAAGCATCGGCCACCACATTGGCCTTCCCCAGATGATATAAGATGGTAATGTCATAATCCTTCAACAGCTCTAACCATCTCCTCTACCTCACATTCAACTCTTTCTGCTTGAACAGATACTGCAAACTCTTATGATCTGTGAACACCTCACAGGACACACCATACAGGTAATGCCTCCAGATCTTCAACACATGAACAATAGCTTCTAACTCCAAATCGTGAACTAGATAGTTCTTCTCATGAACCTACAACTGATGAGAAGCATAGGCTGTAAACTTGTCGTCCTGCATCAACACTGCACCAAGTCCCACCCGTGAAGCATCACAATACACGGTATAAGGCCCTGAACCCGTGGGCAAAACTAACACCGGTGTCGTGGTCAAGGATGTCTTGATCTTATGAAAGCTCGCCTCACACTCATCAGACCACCTAAACTGGACACCCTTCTGGGTCAACTTGGTCATCAGGGCTGCAATGGATGGAAAGCCCTCCACAAACAGGCGATAATAACCTGCTAAGCCCAAGAAACTCCAAATCTCTGTAGCTGAAGTGGGCCTAGGCCAATCCCTGACTGCTGAAATCTTCTAGGGATCCACCTGAATACCCTCTGATGATACCACATGGCTTAGAAAATCAACCGAACTCAACCAGAACTCACAATTGGAAAATTTGGCATACAACAAACTGTCCTTCAGAGTTTGGAGGACGAATCGAAGATGCTGCTCATGCTCCTCTCGGCTACGGGAATAAATAAAAATGTCATCAATGAAGACTAAAAAACGAATCCAAATAGGTCCTGAACACTTGATTCTTCAACTCCATAAAATCAACGAGGGCATTAGTCAACCCAATGACATCACCAAGAACTCATAATGCCCATACCGAGTGCGAAAGGTTGTCTTAGGGACATTAGACGCCCTAATCCTCAACTGATGGTAACCAGATCTCAAGTCAATCTTGGAAAACACTGCAGCACCCAGAAGCTGGTCAAATAATTCATCAATCCTCGATAAAGGATACTTATTCTTAACAGTAACCTTGTTCAACTACCGTTAGTCGATACACGTCATCATTGAGCCATCTTTCTTCTTGAAAACAACATGGGGGCACCCCAAAGGGAAACACTAGGCCTGATGAAGCCTTTATCAAACAAATCCTGCAACTGATCCTTCAACTCTGGCGGGGCCATACGATACAGCGGGGTAGAAATGGGCTGGTTCCTGGAGCCACCTCAATATAAAAGTCAATATCCTTGTCGGGTGGCATACCCGGCAGGTCAGCAGGGAACACCTCTGAAAACTCCCTAACCACAGGCACAAACTCTATAGAAGGAAACCTCAGCACTAGAATCATGAACATAGGCCAAATATGCCAAATAACCCTTCTCGACCATGCGCCGAGCCTTCATATATGAAATAACTCTATCGGAAAAATGATTAGGAGCCCCTCTGCACTCCAAAAGAGGTACTCCTGACAAGGCCAAGGACACTATCTTGGCATGACAGTCCAGAATAGCATGGTATGGGGATAGCCAATCCATCCACCAAAATAACATCGAAGTTAACCATATCAAGAAGCAAAAGATGTACCTGAGTCTCCAGACCACCCATAACCACTACGCATGAATGGTAGACTCGATCTACGACAAAAGAATCACCCACCGATGTAGACACATATACAGAAGTACTTAGGGAATCACATGGCATACTCAGATAAGGGGAAAAATATAAGGACACATAGGAGAATGTAGAACCCGGATCAAATAAAATCGAAGCATATATGCTGAAAACTGAAACCATACCTGTAATGACTGCATCAAAGGCCTCAGCCTCAGGCCTGGCCGGAATAGCATAGCATCGGGGCGAAGCCCCTCCAATCTGAACATCTCTGGGTCGACCTACTGCGGCCTGACCTCTACCTCTCGTGGTGTGTCCTCCACCTCTAACTGTCTGGCCTCCACCTCTGCCACCTCAACCTCCACCCCTAGCTGGCTGAGAGGGTGGGGGTGCACCTGATGCGGGAATCATAGAATGGGAACCCTGATACTGAGAACCACCGGGACCTCGGGGGCAGATTCTTGCAATGTTCCCCACACCACCACAAGTGAAGCAAGACCTCGGCTGCTGAGAATGATGTCCCTGAATTTGTCCCTGACGACCAGAATAACCACTCTGGAAGTTCTGAAGTGGCGGTGCACTGATAGGAGTTGGTGGTGCACTACGGGATACCTGGAGTGCTGACCGGAATGGTCTAGGAGGATGACCTCTACCAAAAGAATCTCTGCCTCCAGATGAGGCACCACTGAATCGGCCAAAATGACGAGGCCTCTTGTCAGACCCCTGACCACTGCTCTATGATAAGACCATCTCAATCCGTCTGGCCACATTGGCCGCCTCCTGAAATGAAATATCGGTACCTGCCTCTCTTGCCATCTGGAGTCTAATAGGCTGAGCTAGACCCTCAATAAACCTCCTCACCCTCTCCCGATCAGTGGGGAGTATCATGATAGCATGTCGGGCCAGAGTGATAAATCAGGTCTCATACTGGGTGACTGTCGTAGAGCCCTGCTGGAGATGCTCAAATTGCCTCCAAAGATCCTCTATCTGGGTAACTAGTAGAAACTTCTCCAAAAATAACTCGGAGAACTGCGCCCAAGACAACGGCAAAGATCCAACTGGCCTGGTCAAACAATAGTCTCTCCACCATGTCTTGGCGGTACCAGAAAGATGGAACGTAGCAAAATCAACTCCATTGGACTCCATGATACCCATGTTCCGAAGAACCTTATAAAAATTGTCCAAGTAATCATGGGGATCCTCTGATGGAGCACCAGTAAATGTAGTAGGAAATAGCTTGGTGAATCGATCAATCTCCACAAAGTGTCGGCATACATTGCTGCCCCCTCAACTGTTGGTGCCACAATCCCTGGCTGAACTACTCCAGCTGTCTGAGGTGCTGGTGTCTGGAACTGAGGAGCTAGCTGCTCTGGTGTGCGGGTAGCAGGTGTCTGGGTCCCTCCCCCAGCCTGAGAGACGGCTGGTGCAGTAGGAAGAAGACCAGCCTGAGCCACGCCCTCCATAAGGCCCACTAAGCGGACTAGAGCGTCCTGAAGAACCGAGGTGGCAATGAACCCCTCTAGGACCTGAGTTGGTCCGATTGGAACTGTCCGAGTGGGAATCTCCTCAGACACCTCCACCTGAGGATCCTCTACTGGGGCTGCTGCTCTGGGCTGAGCCTTGGCTCTGCCTCAGCCTCTAGCATGGCCTCAGCCTCTAGTAGGAGCGGCAGCGGGAGGATCGTGCTGCTGATCGGTAGATGAGGAAGCACACGTTCTCGCCATTTGTAAGAGAATAGAATAGAAACTCAGTTAGCATTTAGAACACAAATCGCACGACAGAGAAGAAAAGATGTGAATTATTTCCTAGCTTTGCAAACTCTGGGGGATAAGTACAGACGTCTCCGTACCGATCCCTCAGACTCTACCAAGTTGTCTGTGAATTGTGAGACCTAAGAAACTTAGGGCTATGATATCAACTTGTGACGACCCAAAATCCAACCTTCAGGCTGTGATGGCGTCTAACGTTGAACCCGCTAGACAAGCCAACGTTCCAATTATTACATTTATTTCTTTATTATAGACAATTGGAATAACAGTGGTAAACTAGAACAGTTATAATTAGAAATGCGGAAGATAATAAATTCAACAACTTAAATAATAAATCTTACGAAATTTCCTTAAATAAACCCCCAGAACTGGTATCACAATTTCACGGACAGTCTAAGATGTACTAAAAACATGAGTCTGAAATAAATAAGTGTAAGTGTCTAGAAATACAAGATAAGACAGAAGGAAAGAAATACATGGTGACGCCAAGACATGCGGACGCCTGTAGGACTACCTCGGTGTCACCGTGGACTGAAGGATATTCCCTCGCTCAATGTCCACTGGGGCCGGCTCCGTAATCTGCACAACATAAAGAAGTGAAGGTGTAGCATCAGTACAATCGACCCCATGTACTGAGTAACTGCCGAGCCTAGCCTCGGCGAAGTAGTGACGAGGCTAGGACATGACAAATAACGAATACATGTACAGTTCAATAATGTAATAAAGAAGTAATGACAAGAAATAATAGATAAGCACAAAAATGGAGCAAACATGCTGGGGAAAAGGGGCAACAATTCACTGAAATGACAGAATACGATAACAACAGAAATGTATAAATAACAGCAGGAATTAACAACTCTGAACAAGTAAATAAACAGAAACAGCACGACATGTCCCCTCGTGCTATAACCTCACCAAAAACACTCAGCACAGAATGTCCGCTCGTGCATAAATAAATACTCACTCGGCACAGAATGTTCCCTCGTGCAATAAATAAATAAACACTCGGCACAGAATGTTCCCTCGTGCAATAAATAAATAAACACTCATCATAGAATGTCCCCTCGTGCATAACCTCACAAACACTCGGCATGGAATGTCCCCTCGTGCATAACATATATAAATGCAACAATTTGATAGGAAAATTCAACAATAACAATACTTAAATGCACAGAAATGTCCAACAATAATTCTACCGTTCTGACAAGGAACACAGCTATAACCAATATCACTCAAAAGTACAATTCAACAAATAATCCTAAACCGAACAAATAGTCAATAATATTCTATATCATGAATTACCCTCAGGCACATAACTTCCAAAGTGACAATCATTTCATAACACGGAGAATATCAACAGAAATCACATAGATTACGAAATTCGACTCACGAGCATGCTTGAGCACAACACATAGGTACTCGTCAACTGACCTATACATTGGACATAAATCATCACATAGAAAATAGGACTCAATACCTATTCCCTCAAGGTAAGGTTAGTCCAAACACTTACCTCGACTCCAAGAATCCAAATCAAGCCTCTAGCACTGCTTTTCCTTTTGAAGTCGAATCTAAAACAATCGTATCTATACATAATCGACTCAATAATACCAATAAATGCTAAAAAATTCAATTCCCAAGCTTAATTATAGAATTCCCAAAAATCCAAAAATCGACCCCGGGCCCGCTTGGTCAAAACACGAGGTTGGAACCAAAACCCTATCACCCATTCCGCCATGAGCACGAATATATAATTTGTCTTGAAATCCGACCCCAAAACGAGGTCTAATTCCAAAATAATCAAAAAGCCCTAACTCTACCCAAATCCCTAATTTTCTACCTTTAATTCATGCTTTTAGGCCTAGAATCTAATGGGTGATGATAAAGATGGAAGAAAACGAGGTTAGGATTACATACCTATGAAGCTATCGTGAAGAAGCTCTTCAAAATCACACAAGAGGTGTGGAGAAGAAAGAGTTTGTGAAAATGGTGAAGAATCTCGTAATACATTATGTTTTTGGTCTTTAAAATGACTGGGCGGAATTGGTCTATGCGATCGCGAAGGAAGGATTGTGATCGCAAAGTGGTCTGGTTTCTAAGCTACGCGATCGCGAGACAGGGTATGCGATCGCAGAGTTGTCTGGACCTTACTCTCCGTGATCACGAAGTAAATAATGCAATCGCATAAGACTAACTACCCCACCCACCCACCCACCCAACCTACTACTACACTATGCAATAGCGAATCACGCTGTGCAATCGCATAGTGTCACAGATCACTCCCGTCAGCATAGAGTTATGCGATCACGGAAGGGCCTATGAAATCGCATAGTAGACCATACCTGACATTAGAAACTGAGGTTTTACACCAGATTTTTTCTATGTTTTTACACCCCGACACCTACTAGAAACTCACCCGAGCCCTCGGGGCTCAAAATCAAATATGCACACAATCCCAAAACACATCCTACGGACTAGTTCGTGCAATTAAATCACCAAAATGACATCATAAACATCAAATTAAACCTCAAAATCTATAGAAATTCTCAAAACTTCTTAAACTTCATTTTTTTCCATTTATGATCTGAATCACGTCAAACTAAGCCCGTTGTTTTACCAAATTTCTCAGATACCACCTGATAGACATATTGAACCTATTCAGGGCTCCGGAACCATAATACGGGCCCGTTATCACAGGTTTCACATCAAATCTCATTTTCAAAAACCTTTATATTTTTCAGAAAATAATTTTCTTCAAAAATTCATTTCTCGGACTTGGCACCTCGAAGTTCGATTTCGGGCATACGCCCAGGTCCCATATTTTCCTACGGACCCTCCAGGACCGTCAAATCACGGGTCCGGGTCCGTAGGAAAATATGGGACCTGGGCGTATGCCCGAAATCGAACTTCGAGGTGCCATATTTTCCTACGGACCCTCCAGGACCGTCAAATCACGGGTCCGGGTCCGTTTACCAAAAATGTTGACCAAAGTCAACTTTACTCATAAAATTAATACAAAATCATCATTTTATGAATTTTCCACTTAACGGCTTCCCGGCTACACGCCCGGGCTGTGCACCCAAATCGAGGTGAGATAAAAAGAGCCTTTCACGGCCTCGAAACATAGATTTAGCTAAAATTATATGGGATGACCTTTTGGGTCATCACGAGTTGCGGTACTATTGGGGGCTTATGATGGAATACAATGGCTTATGATGACGTGGTTTCATGCTAGGATCTCTTGTAGTGAGCATTGGGTTAAGGGTTGTAGTGTAATGGCAAGGAGAAGTGTTTACTTGAAGGCTATTCGAGAGACATACAAGAAATGGTCAGCTGGGTGGTGATTCTGTTCTACATGGTAATGGATGCGATCATTTCTTTAGGTCTCTTATTGTGATGAAGTTTTACCGGTGTTTCGTGGTAATACTCTTGGGTTGAGCGATTTGCGTGAGTTGGTTGAGTGAGAGGGATCTAGTTCTAATGGCTTGTTTATGTGTAAATGAGTTTCGAAGAGTTTTCGTAGGTCTCGACTACGGTTTGGGACGGATGTTTTTGACAAGTAATGGGAGTATAATGCGCGTTGTGGTCTTCTCCTATGTAGGGTCAAGTGGAAAAAATTTTGGCCGATGGAATATACATACTGCTTGTGATTTAGAAGAAAAGATGAGATGAAGATGGTTAGCTGCAAGGTGACTGACAGAAAACAAGTTTTTTAGGAGGAAAATTTAGAGTTGATATTGGGGTTCTCATGTTTTGGTATGATGTCATGAAAGAGGTAGTGCATTGTGTAGGGTTGAGATTTGCATTTACAAGTGTGTGGTTTAGTATTGAAGGGAAGGTGATCAATTTTAGATAGCATGAATGGTTTCATATGTTTAGTATCACCGTAGAAGGTGCGCATTTCATAAGGCGCATTATGTTTTGACTTGTGGATGCTTAACTGGAATCATGGTAATCGCCTGGTTGATCGAATGATGATGTTCGAATTTTGCTATGTGGCACGGAAGAATTTTGGAAGTATTTCTCGTGAGATGATTGTGTATATGGATGTGTCGGTCATTTGAGTGATGGAGTTTGGATCGGACATAGAGACTCTTGTATTCTAGGGATTGGAAAACTAGGAGAGTTCTCAGAAGCAGATTTTTCCTTGGTTGCGGGCGGTGAAGGTATGTTAAGAGTTGACGGCTGGTTGTACGTGTTATGGATAGGTTATTGTGGACTTTTTGGAGGTTATCTACCTATTTCAGGGGGATCCTAATTGATTTGGAGGCCACGGGTACGCCTAATGAGAAAGTGTATTCTACATTGGGTCAGATTTGTTTACCCGGCACAACTATTGTTGAGGTTTGTGTCATCGGTTAGATTTGATCTTATATGTGTCTGATGTGTTCCATGAGTTACTCTCCAATGATACGGTGAGTTGTGAGACTGTTGACTATTTGCATACATTATGCGATGTTGTTTGGGCCTTGTAGTGGAATTCGAGTGAGATGGCGCTCTTTGGATGTTGCATGGTTGACTGCGCCTTGGCTATGGTTTTCCTATTTGTGGGACATTATGTTATCTAATTTTTCCATGGCTATGGTATTACACTTCACGTATTTGCTGTTGATACGCATGACTGTGGATTATGAGCATCATGGCTTGAGATGTCCCATGGGGACCAGTGTTTGGGTCGGGTCACACATCGCAACAGAGTTATGTTGGGATATGATACTTTGTGCTTATTTCATGTGTTTTGTTTCTCCTTATGTGATGGGTTCATAGCATTGTGGTTCTGGTGGTACCTATTGAGCTTGTGAGGCAGTACTCTCATTTGATTCTCTTTCCATCATTTGGTACATTCGAGTTGCTGCTTATTTCGCGCATGGATTGCACGATATGGGGCACACAGTGGTGGTGGTGTGGCGTGTCAGTCAAGTAGCTTGTACTGGATGAAATGAGTTTATCGTTCTTAGAATGAGTGTTATCGGGTTTGATTAAGGTACGTTTGGAAGAGTAATGTTATTATTGAGCTTAAATTTGGCTATGGTTCTTATCGGGCGAGAGAGCTCCACGACTTGTTAGTCTGAAGGGTGATTGTGAGTTTCTGAAATTTTCTTTCATCATTGGAAGTGTAAGAAGGGTTAGAACAAGGGTTCATTTGATATGAGATTTGCTACCAGTACCAGGTTTGTTACTGGGCAGCTATAATGGTCGGAACATATTGCTACGAGAATCTGAATTATGTGGAATATCATATGATTATATTTGGAATATGGTTATCGCTTGACACATCTTGTTCCCACTAATACAGTGTATGTATGCAAGAACGGGTCTTATAATGAGTTCCGGATGTTAGAGTTTCGGTTCTAAGATTATGGATTGAGGTTGAATTAAAGATCTTCAGCTAGGTTGTGTTGTCAGGCTTATCTGTATCGGGGTGACGTGGGATCTCCCATGAGTATGTTCATGATCAGTTTTACAGTGATTGATGGCTTTGAAATGACCCTTGGCACGTTCAAGGACGAATATATGTTTAAGTGGGGGAAATATAACGACCCAACCAGCACGTTTTGAGCACCTGCATTCAGTTTGGTGGTTTGAGGTCATGAGTAGCTTCATATGGTGTATTATGACTTGCATGTATCATTTGTATTAGTTTTCAAGTGGTTGGAGGTTGATTTGGAAGAATAATTATCATTTTAGAAGCTTTAAGTTGGAAGTGTTGACCAAATTTGACTTTTGTGTATTTAACCTCGGATCGAGTTTTCATGATTCTGTTAGGTTTGAATGGTGATTTTGGACTTGGGCATATGCCTGGATTCACATTTGGATGTTTGTAGAAATTATTTGGTCTAATTGACGAAAATTGACAATTTGAAGGTTTGGAAAGTTTATAGGTTTGTCGTGAGTTGAGATTGAAGTTATCGGGTTTGAATTGTTGTTCGGCGAATTGGAATAGGTTCATTATGTTATTTGGGACTTGTGTGCAAAATTTGAGGTGATTCCGAGTTATTTAGATATGTTCGGCGTAAGTTTGTAAACTGGAAATTTAATGTAAGGCCCCGTAACAAAATATTTCCTAAAAACCAGGGTTTAGTAGTGTCGGGATAGGCATTGTGGTACGGAATTTTTTGGGTTGAACAGTGCGTTGGGAATTTGAAGAAAACTGTTTGGCAGAATTGGGCATTTCGACGGCCCATTATGCGGCCGCATAATCACTCTGCGGGCCGCAGAATTGCCATAGAATGAGTCAGTCATTCGGGCTATTTTTTATGTCATTTTCGCGGCCCATTATATGACCGCAAAACCATTTTGTGAGCCGTACTCTGATCACATAATCCAGCTTTGAAATTTTGCGGAGGGAATTCTGTGGCGCATTATGCGACCGCAGAACATGTCTGCGGGCCGTATAACGGCCACAGAGTGAGGCAGGCCAGCCTAGTTCTGGAGGGCCTTTTTGCGGCCCATTTCGCGAACCGCAGAAGCATTATGCGGCCGCATACATGCAACCGCAGATCCTGTTCCAAGGCTTCACTTTTGGGTTTTTATAACCCGACTCTACTACGATAAATAGATGCAATGGACCCTTTTGAGCTAAAAACTGATATTTTGAGAGTGAGAGAGTGCCTTAGAGTGGGAGAGTGATCTCCAACCAATTGTCCATCGATTCTTGCTCAAGTCTTTAAAGATTAACAAGGAAAAACTCACTAGGTCTTCGTCCTAGAGGTAAGATTCTACACCCTAGCCCTTAAATTCGAAATTTAACTAAAAATAAGTAATTAGCAAGACAATTTTTGGGTACGGGAGTTGTTTATCTTGCATGCATGTGTTATCAAAGGGTGTAGGAAGATTGTGAGCTAAAAATGGTAAAGAATGGGTTGTGGATTGATGGAATATTTCATGAAAGGACCTTAAAACCTTAATGCGCACCTAGTGCGTGGTAAAATGCTTAAATGAGCTAGAATCGTGATCATCTTACTAATTTTGGTTCAACTTGTTATATTTCTAAAATAGATTAAGGTTGCTAAGAATTATTGAATATTTTAGAATTTAAGGAGGCTCAATTGAGGTATGTTGGATAAATCCCTTACTTAGAATTGAATTCCACGATGTTCATGTAAGTTATGTAAGACCCGAGTTGATCATTATGAAATTGGTAATTCCGATTAAACTTGTGTTGAAAGATATATGTTCAATATGTGTTCCAAATGCTTTTATCATGCTATGTTATCATTTGAGGATATATTCAAAGTATGGGTTGTGTGTTATAAATGTTACGACTTAAAGTCAAATTTGAATGAAGGTTATCATGCCAAATTATGGGAAAAATCTTTGTATACGGCTAAAATCAGAGAACCTCATTTTACGGTCATTACGACACTCAGAAGACCCGAGGATTCAATTTCTTGCATCATGGGGGAACATCGAGGATCCTCGACCCCAAAACAGTGCATATCGAAGAACAATGAGGAAAGGAGGGAAATTCCCAAAGTGCACGTGATTAAAGCTGACAAAATACACAAAATAGTACAAGCATGTACCGTGGCATTAAATGGTTGTACCAACCGCCTCTCTTTGCATTAATTACACATGTACTATGTTGGGATTCCCCTTCATATATAAAGGGGACCCTTGTCACTTTGTAACGCACATGATACCCAATATAAAAGACTAAGAACATTTTCTGCTCTCCAAGTCAAACATTCTCTATAATTGTCTCATTGATTTATTGTCTTTCATTTATTGTGTTCATTAATTGTTCTTCGTTCATTACTCATTATTGGTGATAAAGAGGCCATCTTTGAGGACTTCGGCATTGTCGAATCACTTTCGACTGCCCATTATCGAGCTCGCCAGTTCGACCTCGAGGCCCGTACAGACCGACCTCGAGACCTTGTCTCTCCACTACTCGGTTTGCATAATCTCGTTATCCTTCGCTTTTGTTTTGTTTTCTCACCTTTTGCTTAGCATCTACTGCCTAAACAACTGGTATTAAAATAGATCATGTATTTTTAGAACAACAAAATCAAATATAATTGTAATTACCATTTTCAAGGTAAACAATTTGGCGCCCACTGTGGGGCAAAAAATAATAATGATTGTTTTAGTGCTGGTTTCCTGAAAACGCAAGTCATTCTTTACAATTTTTCTTGTCCAAGAATCTTCAATTTCAGGTCAAAAAATGTCTAACTCAGTAAATGCACATGAAAGCAACGGTCCTGAGGATTACTGAGAGAACGGTGCAGCTGCTTCAGGCACCAGCATACCACCACAAAACCTTGAAGGGGCACCAATACAAATCCCCGTTGATGAAGGCTCATGCAACGCTCGACATGTCGATATAATCTCTCATACAGACGGAAGTGTGAGCGAGGGGGACCAACATGAAGCACAGAGAGCTCCTGCTCAAAGGGAAAGAGAATTTAGCCTGCATGTCATTTTTAAGATGTTACAAGCACAACAAATGGCTATTGCTCAGCTGCAAAGCCATCAAAAAACTCCAAGTACGGCGCCACCGGAAACGGCTCCTCGAGGTGAATAGGCACCGGAGAGGTCGAGCAACAATGGGTCAGCAGCCAACCCCTCTATCATGAAGATGCTCGTGGGCCTCACAAAGAGGATTGAATCAGGCAAAAAGAAGATAGAAGCCAGTGACAAAAAGGTGGAGACCTATAACTCGAGGGTCGATCAGATCCAGGGCGCACCGCCGATCCTCAAGGTTGTAGACTCAAAGAAGTTCGTGCAAAAGCCATTCTCATCGAGTGCGGCTCCGAAGACAATCTCGAAGAAATTCAGAATGCCCAACCTCCCGAAGTACAACAGGACCTCGGACCCTAATGAACACATTACTGCCTATACTTGTGCTGTGAAAGGGAACGACCTAAGAGATGACGAGATTGAATCCGTCCTATTGAAAAACTTTGGAGAAACACTATCCAAAGGGGCCATGATATGGTATCATAAACTACCCCCAAACTCGATAGATTCATTTGCCATGATGGCGGACTCCTTTGTGAAGGCACATGCGGGTGCCATCAAGGTCGCTACAAGGAAATTTGATGTCTTTAAAATCAAAAATAGAGAGAACAAGATGTTGAGGGAGTTTGTATCATGCTTTCAACTGGAACAAACGGAATTACCGACGGTCTCCGACGATTGGGCGGTGCAGGATTTCACTCAAGGCTTGAATGAACGAAGCTCGATAGCTTGAAAGCAGCTGAAGCAAAACTTAATCGAGTACCCCGCCGTAGTTTGGGAGGATGTACACAACATGTATCAATCGAAGATCAGAGTTGAGGACGGCTAATTGGAAGCCTCCTCGGGCTCGGTGTATCCTAGAAGAGTCTTAGGAAATGAATCGAGGCTTCATGAAAGAGAGCCAAGTCCAAACAAAGAAAGGTATCAACCGTACATAGAAAATCGGAGAAATATCCCAAGGCGCAACATACCTCGAAGTGATCAAAAGATGGACCGAGGCCAAAACCCTCGAGGACTCATAAGAAAAGCAGGGTTCGATAAGAACACATGGCCGATAGAGGCACCCCGGCTATCCGAGTACAATTTCAACATTGATGTTTCAGATATAGTATCGGTCATAGTAAAATCAAAGACACTAGATGGCCAAGGCCCGTACTATCAGATCCTTCGCAAAGGAACCCTAAGCTAATATACAAATTTCACGGTACGCACGTCCATAGGACCGAGGATTGCAGACAGCTCCGAGAAGAGGTGGCCCGACTGATTAGCAAAGGGCACCTTCGAGAGTTCCTCAGTGACCTAGCCAAAAAGAAATTCCGAGAAATAGAGTCAAACGGGAAAAATGAAACAGAAGAACCACAGCACGTCATCCACATGATTATTGGAGGAGTGGACGTCCCCCAAGGACCCATTTTTAAACGAACAAAAGTATCCATCCTAGGGAAAAGAGAACTCGAAGTTACATACCTGAAGCTGCTCTTTCATTAACCGAAGAGGACATCGAGACCTTGTCTCAACCCCATAATGACGCACTAGTGATTTCTTTTCTTTTGAATAAATTTGGAGTTAAACGTGTAATCGTGGATCTAGGTAGCTCCGCTAATATAATTAGGTCGAGGATGGTAGAGCAACTCGGGTTGCTCGACCAGGTCGTGCCCGCTTCCCGTGTCCTCAACGGATTCAACATACCAAGAGAAACAATGAAAGGGGAAATCATCCTCTCAGTTAGCGTGGCCGGTACAATTCAAAACACCAAGTTTCATGTCATAGAAAGTGACATGAGATACAACGCATTGCTCGCAAGGCCATGGATTCACAGTATAAGGGAGGTACCGTAAACCCTTCATCGAATGATGAAGTTCCCTATGAAGGATGGGATAAAAATGGTATACGGAGAACAGCACGTAGCAAAATAAGTGTTCGCAGTACACGATGTGGAACCGACGCCGGCGCCTTCTACATCGAAGGAGCCAAAAAACATGCAAGTAACAAAGTAGAAATCACAAATTGCATCCTCGATGAACGATTAAAGGACCGTGATGCGTCCTCGGAATGAGTAACTGAAGCATTTCGAGGCTTGAACTCCACCACAGTTAAGGTACAATCCTCTCCCTCTTTCCTTCACGTTTTACACTAACCTATGTGCAGGTGATCGATTGAAAAGAATCGGATCAGCCTCCAGCTCGAAGGCCTTAGGTTTTAAAGCACGCGTTGCACTCTTTTTCCCTCACGTTGGATTGTATACCAAACGGGTTTTACCGACGAGGTTTTTAACGAGGCAACACCCATATGCTACCTGAGGAGAACTCACCAAGTATTCAAGACTTCTCTCCGATAAACCTCAAATACCGAGGGGCATCCCCCCAGGAGATCACTAAAATATGCCAAAGAGGGTCTCGACAGGAGAATGATGTATTGGACCAAATGGTCGAATGAACTGTGTCCGCATAGATCAATTGAACCCTCGATGGTGAAAACATATATACTTGTACCAAGTAATCATAGAAGAATATTTTATCATCAAAACACTTCGCGCGTCAGAAAAGTTTGCTATTTTCACAAGAAGCGGCCCCACGGCCAAAAATTTACCGACCACTTGGGAAATGTCCTTGACAGTCACCCCATCGAGTCACCAAAAACTCAAAGCCATAAGACCTCAGGGCCGAAAACTTCGATCACATAAGCCCTCCATGAGGAAATATCAACTCTGGCTCAGCAACTGTCCTCGACAGTCGACTCATAGCCGTATGACCTCAGGGCTGGCAACTTAAATCTTGTAAGCCCTCTATGAGGAAACCTCAAAACTATAAGACCTCAAGAAGTCATGTACTGACTTATAAGACCTTAAAAGGGCATACTCCCGATATCAAAGTCAAGTTTATATATCAAACTTGTAATACCCCTAAAAAGGAATACCCT
Source organism: Nicotiana knightiana (assembly GCA_005239525.1). Taxonomy (NCBI): domain Eukaryota; kingdom Viridiplantae; phylum Streptophyta; class Magnoliopsida; order Solanales; family Solanaceae; genus Nicotiana; species Nicotiana knightiana. Next base: position 3,338 of record ML420740.1, on the reverse strand, counting down.
CGATATAGATGCCAAAGATATCTCACTCGGGACTAAAAGGCTACGGCCAAATACAATAACCATTGTCATAAGGCTCCGTCCAAACTAACGCGACTTGGATACGTCCAATTGTCGCCATAAAATCACAGGCCTCCGATTACTTCGAAAAAACTTTGAAAAGAACCAGTTAAGAGTTGTACCAACCTAAAGCGTAGGAGCCCAACTCGCCAGCTACACTAAAGGTCGTATTGACCTAATGCGTAAGAGCCCAAGCCGCTAGCTACACTAAAGGTCTACCAACCTAATACGTAAGAGCCTAAGCCGCTAGCTACACCGAAGGTCGTACTGACCTAACGCGTAAGAGCCCAAGTCACCAGCTACACGTCGTACCAACCCAAAATGCCTCAGGGCCGATTTAAAAACCTAAGGGCCGATGAGCTCGAGTCGAATCTAACTCGAAGAATGAGCCTGAAATGGTTAACTAAAGTGCCTAAGGGTCAAATGCGTAAAAGCCTAAGTCGCCAGGTACACCAAGGTCAAATCGACATAACGCGTAAATGCCCAAGTCGCCAACTACAGGTCGTACCGACCCAAAATGCCTCAGGGCTGATTTAAAAACCTAAGGGACGATGAGCTCGAGTCGAATCTGACTCAGAGACTGAGCCCAAAACGATTAACTAAAGCGCCTAAGGTCCAAATGCGTAAGAGCCTGAGTCGCCAGCCACACTAAAGGTCATACTGACCCAAATGTATAAGAGCCCAAGGGCCAGCCTAAAAAGCCTCAGGGCCAATTTATAACCCCAAGGGTTTCATCTCAAAGTCCCATTCATCGGGCTAATTATCGATAAGCAAATGATAAAAAACAAAGAATCTTCCATATATGTATGTGTATTACAAATATGCATTTACAATGCTCCCACATGAGCTTTTACAATGAACAAAGAAGGAAAACATAGTCTGCTCTAGGGACTAGCCCCCTCGGAAACCTTCGCATCGGCACCGGAAGAAAGGAAAAACTTGGCGTCGATCTCAGCCGCCTTGGCCTGCTTTATCTCTTCCAAGAGATCAAAACCCTTAGCATGAATCTCTTCGAGTGTCTTCCTCTGAGACCTAAATCGGGCATACTCATTGCCCCTCCTCTCTCTGTCAAAATCTCCCCTCAGCTCAGCCCGAGCATCAACAGCATCTTTCAGATAAGTGGCCACCTTCTTATCGGCCTTTTCTAGAACTTCTTCAGCTTAAGCTCGGGCGTCCACGACCTCGGTCTTCATATTTAAAAGATCAGTCTCGAGCTTGGCAATCATGCTCATCTAAATTGAGTTATCTTCTCGGGCATTGCAAAGTTGTATCTCGAGGGCAGAAGCCTTGGCCAAAGCATTCCTTTGGGCCGCTGCATGAACGCCTACATGCGCCTTCAACGTATTGCATTCAAAATTAACTTGCCCGACTTCGCCCCAAAGGCGCTCCAATTCTTCTGTCTTTCTCTGCAACTAAAACACCAAAACATTAATTCTCGAAGGCAAGAAGGAAGCAAATACTCCCTCAAAATAAGGATTACCTGTTGCTCGAGATTGCCTTCATAATCTCGGCTTTGATTTACCTCCGATCTAAGGCATATCAAATATTTTGTCTTCTCATTACAAAGAATCCTAAGAGATCTCTCCATGCCCAAGGTTTCCTGCAACTTGGCCTTGCAACGGAGCAGCTCGAACTTAAGCTTGTCAAAAGCCTACAAAAAAGAAGTGTCAATTCAAAAGCTGAAAATACAAAACTGAAAACATACAAAGCCGACCGAAACTCACCTCAGAACAGAGTTGTTGAGCCTCCTCAAAGGTCGAGCGTGCGTCTACTGGCCTGGCCCCATCGGCCCTAGTTGAACCACTCCCGGCAGGGGTGTGATCACTCGATACCCCACTTGATTCGAGCGGCCCCCGGCCCCAAACGTCCCTCGAAGGCGGAAGCAAACGATGCTGGAGGACTCTTGCTCTTTCTCTCTCGAGGAAACTCTTCTTAGAAATTAGAGGTCTCAGGCCTAACAGAATTGGCAACCTCATAAGGGCCCCCGGCTCGAGCCGTAGATGAAGAATCATCCTCCCGAGGAGATCTGATGTCCACAGAATGATTGACGTACATAAATCACTCCTCAACAACGGAATCTTCTTTATTTCTGTAGGAAGGCCCCGCCTCATTGAGAATGTCCTCATCCGTAGATGATTTTCTTTTCTTATTGTCCTCCATCGGGCCTTCCCTCTCCTCTAAGGGGCACGGTCTCACTTCGGAGAATATACCAACACCTGTGGTGGCAAAGTTAGTACATATAAAAGAAAGCGCTACTCAAAAGGCAACCACACGGCTCATACCATGATGCTTTGCTTCCCATCTGCCCTTCGACAGATCATGCCACTTGCGCTCGTCATATGTTTAGGAAGCTGCCAGCCTCTGAGTCCAGTCCGCAAAATCGGGGACCTCCCCCGGCATCCACGGGACCACTAAGAAAGAAAAAAATAAATACTCTTATAGATCGATAAAAGTAAAAGACACTAAGGTACGTCATGGTACTTACGTTTGAAGTTCAATTTTTCAGGAAATGGCAGGAACACCGAAGGAATGATATCGACGGTCCTCACTTGGACAAACTGACTCATTCATCCTCCGCTCCGGTCCTCATCATTGCTGGCAATGAAAGGCTTGGTGGACCGGTATCGTAATGCAACCAAGCCTCGACAATGCTGAGGCCAATATAATCTTATAAGGTGGCTAAGGGTAAACTCGAGCTCAGCCTTTTCGGTAAAATACCTCATCATCAGCACTATCCGCCAAAAGGATGGATGAATCTTAGCCAGGGTGACCCGGTACCTTTTTCAGAATTCGAGCATGAGTCGGTCGAGGGGGCCTAATGTATATACACAGTCAAGATCCCTCTACATGGGTCATAATATTCTCTCGTCGGGAAGGTATCTGCAACATCACATTTTCTCCTCATCCACAGTCTCTCCTCACAGCCTCGAGGTGGTTTTCTTCTATTGATCGAATAAACCTCGACACATGCTCTCAATGGCCCGGGGCATTGAAGGGTTTCTCTAGTGCAAAGTCCTTTATTAAAGCAAAACAGCTTGAGGTTAACTCGCCATAAGCCGGCAGTGTATCACCGTCCGGGCAAAAAGCAGATGTATGGTTTTCCTCTTCTTGGTGAACGGATTCGAGCACGGAAGCCATAGCTACTCAAGCAAAGGGAAAGAGGAGGAAATGAAAAAAGTTTCGCAAAATGAGAAAAGGAAGGGAATGTTGAAAGAAAAGCTAGTTCTGCAAAGTTGCAAGACTTAGAATGAAGAGGAAGCAAATATATATATATATATATA
>ML420739.1:136292-166309 GCA_005239525.1 Nicotiana knightiana | reverse complement strand
ATATATATATATATATAATTCTTCTCTTTGAGACTATTATCCATATCTACGATGCATGACTACAAATTGATCAGCGATAACTGCTCGACCGGATAGGTGTTGCTTGGTATTTCCACTGGCAATTGAATTCACATACACTGACAGGAGAAGGAAGCACTCAGCTTATTAATTTGTAATAACTAGTTCATTAGATTTTAGCTTTTATATCCTTTTAGTAGCTAGTAGCTTCATGCAACATTTATTTTGGTTTGGACATCTTGTAAGCTTTGGACCCATTTTGGAATTTTATTTGCTTAAAAAAATGCTATAAAGTTTTAATGGCTATAAAAATATATTATTAAAGGTAAAATAAGATGTTTAAATTTAAATTATTTCTAAATGTAGATATTAGTGATAAAGTTGTTTTTCGTCCTCTATGAGAGAAGAATATTTTTCTTGTAAAAGATGTGCTGAAAAATAAGAAATTTTTTTATCTTACCTTCTTAAGTTTTTAGAGTTGGAAAATAGTACCCCTCCCCTTTCAAATGAGAAAGGAAACTTCCATTGACCCAAAAATCAACAAAGAAATTGAAAAAACCCTTGTCGAAACTTATAAAATATCATTACTATCCTTGTTTTGAGGGAAAACTTTTAGGCATTAAAATAATATGATTAGTTTTTATTTGCATTCAAAGAGAAACATCTATATTAATGCATATTATTATGCTAATAACATAAAACGTGAAGTTCTATTAAAGTCATGAAAAAAAGAGTTCAAATAATGTGTTTATGTGATGTACCTAATTCTTTTATTTTTTAGTAAATCGTTCGCAATGCAAATAAAATAATATTGCATCAGTAGGAATGAACGTTGGCATATGTATTTCATACATTTATTTTGTAGAGGTAGTTATGATTGTTACAGAATATCGTTAACCAAATCATATGAACGATTATAGAATAGTTTCTTTTATTTATTTTGATTTATTTTCGTTTATGAAATACTCTGTAATTGTATAAGTACCTTCTATACTCACGAACAAAATACAAGTTCTTCCATTAAATTACAAGGTAATGATATTCGACTTTGTGGTTTGAGAACAACGTTTAGATATTTGAGTATTTTCTTTAGGCATCTTGTTTGATGAATCGGATTTCAGATAATCGAGAACTAAATCTTCGATCCTTTTGTAGAAATTGAGAATATTTCTACTTTGGATTTTCCTTGTTATCTTCCCATTCGGTTTATTTCTAATAATTTTGAGTATTTTTTTTCACCTCAAAGGTCTAAAATGGTTGATAATTCATTATCTAATAAAATGGTTTTGGTTTCGCCGGATGAGTTTGCAAAATAATCTCAAAATCAAGATTTACTTAAGGAATCTACTTTATTTACTACCCTTGTTGAGTCGGGATGTCTCATTTCCTCTTCAAATAAATAGGTTATTGATTCTGATGCCACTAGTCACATGATCGCTAATCCCAATTCTTTTTCTAGTTTTCGATCACATGATAGAGACCTTAATTGTGATATTATGTTCTTTCCGAATCATTGTCTCTTTCAAAAGCTTACAAAGAAGCAAGTTATTGGAAAGTGCAATATATATGGTGATCTCTACCTTCTTGATGAATACGAGCCTCAATTTGTTGCTCGTTCGTTTCACAATCCCAATTTTTATCTGTATGATATCGTGATGACACTTAGTTTATACGATTAGGTAAACTTAACATTTAAATATAACTTGACAGAAAATAATTAACAAAATACTTAAGCAAGTCTGATAAACTAATATACTCTTCTGAAATAAAATCTCAACGACACACTCCCAAAACTGGTGGAATAGAGTCATAATCTCAACAGAGCAATACTAGAATGTCTACTACATCACTGTTTGAATGAAAAAAAAAACCGGAAGTAAAGATAAGGAAAGGTGACTCCGAGACCTGCGGACGCCAAGCACGCATATCTTGAAGTCTCCGTAAAGCAGCTAACAGTAGCTAACTAATGTCCGGCAAGAGCAGACGTACCTGGATATGCACAAAGTGATGTGCAGAAGCGTGGTATGAGTAAACAAAAATGGTACCAGTAAGTATCAAGTCTATCTCGGTAGAGTAGTGACGAGGTCAGGTCGAGACACCTATTAGAAAACACAATAAGGATAAATAATAAAAGGCAGCGAAATAACTGATACGAAATAAGTTAAAAGCATGAACTAATACCGGAACTGTAAGCATGGAATGAACATAAAGAAACAAATTAAAGAGAACCAAAATGATCATATACAAAGAATAACTGATAGAACATGGAAGAACAAAACAACCAGAAGTGTTCCCACCAAAATTCTTTGCAACATGAGATAAACAACAAGAATTACAATGAGGTACCGCCTCGTGTACAATAAGAATCACATGTGAGGTACCACCTCGTGTATATATCAAGAATCACAATCTAGATACCGCCTCGTATATATATAAAAAATTACAACCCAGGTACCCCCTCGAATACACAATTCACAATCTCAGTCACAATATTTCCTTATACAGCCGTGTGAGCCTTACATTTAAATAGGTTTTGAATAAATTTTTTCTGAAATATCTACATGCATTTTATCTCATTTTATGTCGTGGCTTCATGTAATTCCCTTACAACCAACACGTACATAAGTTCCACCTTATGCCACCACATGCACAATAACCCCTAGTCTTATACCGCTGCATGCACGTCAATATCACATCACAATAACAACTCACACCATAATTTCCCATATGTCACAACTTGCCACTAATCAACACTATCAATGTTTCCACAACAATAGCCCATGGCTCCACCATAACGTGTACAAGAATATCAACAATAATAATGAATGTAATATTGTCAACAAAAAAGATACCTCAACAATTAACAACTTCACCTCAATGTGATACGATTTTCACAATTTCAACACCAATAACTCAACAATGAGAAAGATAATGTGTAATCACGAAACTAAATACAAATAACTCACAATGGAAGAAATAATGTGACTTTAAATCAGAATAATACCAATGAAAGAGATAAATTGTAATAATGACTTCAAATAATGATAATCAAAACAATGAAAGAGATGACATGTACAATGACTTCAAAAATGATAATCAACAATGAAAGAAACAACATGTAACTGTAAAAGAGGCAACAAGTTGAACTAAAGCATAAGAGCAAATTATGAAGTCGGATGTAGAAAAAGTGTTAACAAAGGCTTTTAAGTCATGTAAGGAATACTAACATAAGTAACAATAGATTGACTACAAGAATTTAGAACATGATATGCCAATTCAATTAAAATATGGAAAGAGTCTAAGTGGCCTAAATCGGTCAATTACCACATATAACCCGTGTACCAACTCATCACCTTGTGTACACGGATTTCACATAGTACAAAGACACAACCAATCTCAAATCCTAAGGGGTAGTTCTCCTCACACAAAGTTAGGCAAGATACTTACCTCAACTAGGCTAATTCAACCCTCCGAAATAACTTTTCTCCTAAAATTCACCTCCACACGGCTCAAATCTAACCCAAATCGAGTTAACAATCAAAAATTGCAAGGGAAATCAATTATAATAGATAAAGCTATGATCTTTACACTTTTTTCAAAAAGTCAACAAAAGTTAACTAGGGCTCACCCGATCAAAACCCGGGTCCAATAGTAGATTCCGCGGACCGATGACCCCACGAGTTCATGTATGTGATTAGTTTCAAAATCTGAGTCCAAATCAACTCTCAAAACCCAATTTCAATTTTTTTAAGAACTAGACAAAGTTTCACAAATTTTCACTTTGATTCACATGATTTTGATGTTAAAATCTAAGATATATTTATGGAATATGATTAGAAATAGATAAGAATCACTTACCCAAGTTTGTAGATGAAAATCCTCTCTCCAAATCGCCTCCTACCGTATCTAGGGTTCAAAAATGAGAGAATATGTTGAAAATTCCCGTCTCCCAGCCTTTTGCCTAGCTGGAGGTGTCGCATTTGCGAACCCTCGCAATAGCAGACCAGGAATCACATTTGTGAACCCTGACAACCTCAATGTTTATCGCAATTGCGAAGCTGTGCGAAGGGGAAGTCGCAATTGCGTCATCTGAGCCCCCACTGTCACCTTTGCAATTATGAGTCTGGTGCTTGCAGTTGCGATAACTGAGCACGAGCAACAAGAACAGTTCATTTTCAGTTCAATCTGTTCCGAAACATGTCCGAAAGTCATCGGAGCCCTCGGGACTCCAAACCAAACATCCACACAAGTCTAAAAACAACATACGAACTAATTCACGTGTTCAAAACACAACAATATCATCTATAACTAAGAATCGAACACTAAAACGCATGAATTTCAAAGTAAAGGTCAAGAATCTCGAGAATTAAAACTGAACGTCTGAATCCTATAATATCAACTCCAAATGATATCAAATTTTCAGACAAGTTCTAAATAGCATACAGATCTATTCCAAGTCCCAAAGTAAATTCCAACTTAAGTTAACCTATAGTCATACTTTTCAACTTCAATTTTCCGAGTTTCTGCAAAACAACACAAATCAACCTACAGACTTCCGAAATTCATTTCGGAAATACACCCAAGTCCGAAATCAGATACGAAGCTATCAGAGCCATCAAAACACTGTTCTAAGGTTGTTTTCCCAAAAGTCAAATTTTAGTAAACATTTCTAACTTAGGCTTCTAAGACAAAAATCAAAGGGGCCGAATCAACCTTAAAGCTTCATAGGATAAAACTAACCAAACCTCAAGTCATAAAATCATAAACATACATATGTGAAGCATAAAAATGGGTAATAGAGCGCAATTAAACGATCGGCCATGTCGTTATATGCTCCCCCTATTAAAGATAAACGTTCATCATTGAACATGCATAAGGACATACTTGAAGTGATTAATTGATGAGGATAACGACTCCTCATGTCATGCTCGGTCTCCTCCTCAATTGGATGACCCCTCCATTGAACCTTCACTGAAGCAATGCTCTTTGATCTCAACTTCCAAACATGTCTGTCTAAGATAGTCACCGGCTCATCAATAAAGTCAAATCCTTGTCGAATTGGTCTGTGCTGAAGTCTAAAACATGAGACGGATCACTATAATACTTTCGGAGCACAAAAACATGGAACACCAGATGAACCGTAGATAAACTAGGTGGCAATGCAAGCTTGTATGCCACCTCACCAATCCTATCAAGGATATCAAAAGGTCTGATATACCTAGGGCTCAACTTGCCCTTCTTCCAAAACCTCATCACACCCTTCATGGGTGAAACCCGAAGCAAGACTCATTCTCCAATCATAAATCCAACATCACGAACCCTCCGATCCGCATAAATCTTCTGTCTAGATTGGGCTGTACGAAGACGAACCTGGATCAACTTGACCTTCTCAAAGGAATCTCTAACCAAATCTGTGCCTAATAACTTAGCCTCTCCCGGCTCGAACCAAACAACTGGGGAACAACACCGTCTCCCATATAGGGCCTCTTAAGGAGTTATCTGAATACTCGATTGTTAGCTGTTGTTGTATGCAAACTCCGCAAGCAGCAAGAACTGATCCCAAGAACCCCCGACATCCATGATACATGCACGAAGCATATCCTCAAATATCTAAATGGTGCGCTCGGATTTTCCGTCTGTCAGGGGGTGAAATACTGTACTCAACTCAACCCGTGTGCCTAGATCATGTTGTACAGCTCATCAAAAGCGTGATGTGAGTTGCGTTCTCCAATTAGAGATGATGGATACCGACACACCATGAAGTCGGACAATTTCACGGATATAGATCTGAGCCAGCTGCTATGAAGAATAGGTAGTCATTATCGGAATGAAATGAGCCGACTTGGTCAACCTATCCATAATCACACATACTGCGTCAAATTTCTTCTGAGTTTGTGGGAGCCCAACAATGAAATCCATGGTGACACACTCCCATTTCAACTTGGGAATCTCATGTCGGTGAAGCAAACCACCCAGCCTCTGATGATCATACTTCACCTACTGACAATTTGCGCACCGAGCTACATACTCCACTATGTCCTTCTTCATTCTCCTCCATCGATAGTGCTGCCTCAAATCCTGATACGTCTTAGTGGCACCTGGATTAATGAAACATTATACATAAGGACCTTCGACGGATCATTAGCAGTATGCTTGGGACCGGGGGACACCGACTATGTGCTTCGAGAAATCCACGAAGGCACCTGTGGAAACCACTCTGGTGCCGATTCTTTAGTCCGAAAGGTAATGAGAGCAGGTTACTATTAGGATAGCATGGAAAAGGACACCAAGAAATTTGTTCAAAGATGTGACAAATGCCAAAGATTTTCACCAATGATTCACCAACCCGGTGAACAACTACACTCAGTCCTATCCCCGTGGTCATTCATGAAATAGGGGATGGACATCGTCGGCCCCCTACCAACGACACCAGGTAAAGCTAGATTTATTTTATTTATGACTGACTACTTCTCAAAATTGGTAGAAGCGCAGGCCTTCGAGAAGATAAGAGAAAAAAAAAGTCATCAACTTTATATGGGATCACATCATATGCCGATTCGAGATCCCCTCCGAGATTACATGTGATAATGGGAAGCAGTTCATCAGCAGCAAGGTGACGAAATTCCTCGAGGATCACAAAATAAAAAGGATCCTATTAACTCCTTACCACCCAAGTGCAATTGGTCAGGCCGAGTCCACAAACAAAACTATCATTTAAAACTTAAAGAAGAGGTTAGAGAATGCAAAGGGGAAATGGAGAGAAATGTTTCCCGAGGTACTATTGGCGTATCAAATAACCTCGAAGTCAAGCACATGGGAGACCCTATTCTCTCTGGTATATGGGTCCGAAACGCTGATACCAGTCGAGGTCGGAGAGCCAAGTGCCAGATTTCAGCACGCCACCGAGGACTCAAACAACGAGGTCGTGAATAGCGCCATCGAACTACTAGATGAAAGTGCGAGGCCGTACTGGTTCGAATGGCCACTCAAAAACAAAGGATCAAAAGATACTACAACAGAAGAACAAACCTCTGATACTTCGGAGTCGGGGACTTAGTTATAAGGAAATTCACCCTCAACACTCGAAACCCAAACGAAGGGAAACTAGGTCCTAGCTAGGAAGAACAGTACCGCGTCCTCGGAATAGTAGGCAAAGGGTCCTACAAACTTGGCACCATGGAGGGCGAGAAACTACCAAGCAATTGGAACATATCGATGCTCAAACGCTATTATTTCTAAGGTATAACCTTCTCCCTTTTCGTTTATATTTCATACTAACTTGTTGCAGGTGTTCGATTGAGAGGAATCGAAGCACCCTTCAGCTCGAAGACCTTGGGTTTTAACGCATTCGTTGCACTCTTTTTCCCTTAGATCGGGTTTTATCCCAAATGGGTTTTACCGACAAGGATTTTAACAAGGCAACATGTATATGCTACCTAAGAAAAACTCATCAAGTATTCAAGGCTTCTTTTCAATTAACCTCGAATACTGGGGGAATCACCCTCGGAGGTTACCTTCTAAAATAAACCAAGTTTTTCCAAAGAGGGCCTCGATAGGAGAATGTTGTATCGGGCCAAACGGTCAAATGAACCGTGTCCGTGTAGAATAGTCAAGCCCCCAATGGAAAAAACATGTACGCATGTATTAAGTAATCGAAGAAGCATCATTTTTCATCAAAACACTTTGTGCCTCAAAGAAGTTTACTATTCTTGCATGAAACGGCTCACGGGCCAAATACTCCCGAACACTCGGGGACTATCATCGACAGTCAACTTATCGAGTCCTTGAATAAGGCAACATCGAATCTGTAATACCTCAATAAGGCAACATCGAATCTGTAATACCTCAATAAGGCAACATCGAATCTATAAGACCTCAATGTTGCAATCAAATTTATAAGACCTCAACGAGGCGTACTCAAACTTATAAGACTCCTAAAAAGGCATACCCTCGATATAGAGGCCGAGGTCATCTCACCCGGGGACTAAAGGCTATGGCCTAATATAAAAACTACGTTCATATGAAAAGGCTATGGCCGAATTAATGCGGATCGAAGACGTCTGAATTCCGCCATAAAATCTTAAGGCCTACAAAAACTTCAAAAAAACCGGTTAATCAGGCTACCCTCAGCATAAGTAAAGGAGCTTCGATAATATCAGCTCCGAACAATGAATAGGCTTCGAAAAAATCAGCCTTCAGTATAAAGGCTTCGAAAAGTCATCCTTCGAGAGAACCTTACGAGGTACTCAATTATTATCACATATCGACTAATAATCAAGGTTCCTATTTGAGCCGTTGAAGAGTCGGACGAACACAAAACATGCCAAGGCATAATATAACTTTAAAAGTCTTTAGCCAGAATGAGGGAAAATTATAGACATATTATAGGTTGAATTGACCCAAACTAAAAAGAGCCTAAGGGCCAACCTAAAGAGCCTAAGGGCCAATCTAAAAAGTCTAAGGGCCGATCTAAAAAGCCTAAGGGCCAAATAGAACATAGCCTAATGGCCAAATTAAAAATAGCCTAAGGGACAAAATTAAAAAAGCATAAGGGCCAATGTTTTAAAACCCAAGGGTCGATACCTAAATGAACTAAAGGCCGAAGCACACTGTGCTCGAGACCCACCTAAGTTCGGACTCGAAAGTCCCAAGCTAAAGCTCAGTTCGAAGATCAGACCTTAGATGGTCACCTACTGTCGATCGATCATCGAGTACATAAACCTAAGGGTTTTATATTTTGAGTCCAACACATCAGACTGATCATCGACAAGCATCAAAAATCAAAGACAAAGGCAAGATGAAAAGTTATGGAAAAATAATATGAAAGATTTCTTTATATATGAACAATAGTACAAAGGTACATCTACAACACTCCCACGGGGAGCCCTTTACAAAAAAACTAAAAAAGAAGACCTAGTCTATCATCGGGGACTTTGTCTTTTCCCCCTCGGGGACTTTTCCTTCATCAAACCCCTCGGGACTAACTTCCTCATCGGCCTCCTCCTCATCGCCTTCAGCATCGTCTTCATCATCAGAAGAAACGAGGAACTTGGCACCAATCTCGTCTGCCTTGGCCTGCTCTATCTCCTCCGAGAGATCGAAGCCCTTAGCATGAATCTCCTCGAGGGTTTCCCTCCGAGACTTGGTTACCTGCTTCTCAAGCTCATCGTCGTAGTCCCGCGCTCGGGCCAACTCTGATCGAAGCTGTACCAGCTCCTTTTCCTTCTTGGCACAAAGAAGTCTGAGGGTCTTCTCCTTATTTGAAGATCTATGCAGCTCATTCTCAGAGCGACGTAGCTCAGTCTTAAATTTGTCGAAGGCCTACGGAAAGAAAAGTTTTTTCAAAAAAAGAAGGAAAATATGAAGTCGGAAAAATTATAATACTATTAAAAACTCACCATTGAACAAAGTCGTTGAGCTTCCTCGAAGGTTGACTTTGCATCAATCGGTTTGGCCTCATCGACCCCATAGAAGCAACCCTGGAAGTGATCATTCTCATTTGGGACCCCATAGAAGCAACCCGTGGATCTACAGATGAATAAGTTCTCATTGGTGACTACATTCTTCCTATGTCCCCGAGCTGATTTTTCTTTTCTTTGGGAGTCCTCGTCCTTCGAGGACCTTTTTCTCTTATTATATTTTTTCGTCTTTGAAGCTGAAGGTTCCTCTTCCTCACCAAGAGAGGGCGACCTCATCTCGAAGAACTCACCAATACCTGCAACAAAGAATTTAGGTCCTGTGAAGAAAGGTATCTCTTAAAAGGGAGGAAGTATCATTATAACATATACCATGATGCTTCGCCTCCCACTTCCCCTCGACAAGTCTACCCACCTGCGTTTATCGTATATTGACGTAGCTGTAAGTTTGCGAGCCCAGTCCAGGAGGTCGAGGACCGCATCGAGCATCCAGGGGACCGCTGAAAGAAGAGTAAGGGAAACAGTCACTCGACGTGTAACAAAATTAATGAGAGGAAGATGCAACATCACATTTTACTCACGTGTGAAGTTCCATTTCTCAGGGAACGGAAGGAACTCCTGGGGAATGACGTCGATGGTCCTCACTCTGATGAACCGGATCATCCATCCCCAATCCCTACTCTCGTCACTGCTAGCAATGAAATATTTGGTCGCCCAGCGTTGGAGTTTGATTAGACCTCGAAAATGCTGAGGCCGATACAATCGTATAAGGTGGCTGAGGGTGAATTCAATCCCGGCCTTGTCAAAAAAAACCTCATCATCAACACGATCCGCCAAAAGGATGGATGGATCTGGGACAAGTTAACTTGGTACCTTTGGCAAAACTTGAGCACGAGCGGGTCGAGGGGACCTAATGTAGAAGGGTATGTATACACTAACAAGAACCCCTCTATGTAGGTCGTAATCTCCTCTTCATGAGAGGGTATTTGCAGAAGGACCTCCTCTCTCCTTACAGCATCGAGGTATCTCTCCTTGATTGATCGTATATACCTCGTGGCATTTTCTCGACGACCAGCAACATCAGGATGTTTCTCTACTGTAAAGTCCTTCTGCAAGGTAAATTTACTCGGAATAATCTCATTAAGCGTCGGCGGCTTGCACCGACCTGACAAGAAAAAGAAGTAGAGGTTCCTTCTTTCTTGGGAACGGATTTGGAGCTTTCTTCTTTCTGAGGAACCGATTTAGATGTTTTAGCCATGGGTTCTTTAGGGTAAGAAGGAGGAGAAGAAAACACTGTCACAATTTTAAGCTGACACGGCGAAATAATTGGTGGAGAAAGGTGAGTCCATAGAAGAAAATATTTTTTGCAGAATGATAAAGTACTTAATGAAGGGAAGAAAGCAAGTATTTATAAGAGAAAAAATCGGCTGCTCATTCACGTTAGTGGCCAACCAGCTCTGAAGAGGAATTATGACTTTTTGGGGAAGAGAACCGATGGGTCACTTTGGTCTCTTCAACGTCTGCGTCGCAGGGATGACATCATCACACAGGGTCTCGAAGGTCCGAGAGTTCAAATCGTTTCTTATCATTTCAATCTAAGAAATGCGGGGACTATCTATATATGGTCCATATCGGAGAGTCTGATATAGAGGCATCTATGGCATGCCAAGCCCGATCTCGAGAGGCTCGAAGTAGAGTCTGAAGTTCGAACTCGAAGTGCATATCTCGAGAAAGTATTTCGAAGGCCCATCACGGCCTACCTCGGAGCAGTCTATAGTCGATGGCCGTCATGGAAAGGCGGGAATTTCCCAAGAACACGTGGTTAGAGATGATAAGGTCTGCAAAGATAGTACAAGGCCGTTATACAGCTGTACGGATTACATTTGTTATAATTAGACATGTACTATGTTGGGATTCACCCCTCCTATATGAAGGGGACCCCAATCTTTCTTGTAAGGACACAAAATTTTGACTGCAAGAGAACATTCTCTGCTTTTTTCGTGCTCAACACTGTCTCTCAGCTTTATTTAGTGTTCTTCATTTATTGGTCCTCATTTATTGCTATTATCCGACCCCGAGACCCCTGATTCCAGTGAGCTCGAGGCCCCAGTATTGTGAAAACTTTGGTTTGCTTATCTCATTTTCCTTACTTACATTCATTACTTCTTGATTATTAACTAGTAGTGGAATAAATCACATATTTTTAGAACCACAAATCAAATATAATTGCTAATATCATTTTCAAGGTAAACAATAGGTTTGACCGAGATTTAGATAAGAAGCTACAGGGGCCGGATTGTTGATCCTAGAGTTGGAATAAGTTTGTTATATCATTTGGAACTTATGTGTAAAATTTGAGGTCATTCCGAGGTTGTTAGACATGGTTCGACTTTATTTAGGAAGTTTGATTAGTTCATTCAACTTTAATTGAGATAGGATTTATGGTTGATGTTTTTTTGTGATTTGAGACCTCAAGTAGATTCGTGTTAGGTTTGGGACTGGTTAGTATTATTAGATAGGGTCTCGGAGCTCGGGTGTGTTTCAGATGAGTTTCAAAATATGTTGAAGTTTGAGTGATGTTCTGGTCGGGTGTTTTCGCACCTGCAAGGTTTGGAGTGTAGCTGCGAGTCCGAAAATGCAGATAGGTAATCGTAGAAGCGGAATTTGTGCATGGGACATGCAGTCCACAAGTGCGGCATTTTAGAACAGAAGAGATCAAGCACTTGCGAGGTTGTACCGCAGCTGCGTCCCTACAAAAGCGAGGACTTGCTTCGCAGAAGCGGAGGGTCGGGGATGCTAGTGAGCTCGTGGATGGAGCTTTATTTCGCAGGAGCTGAGTTGTAGAAGCGACTTATGTGTTCGCAAAAGAGGAATCGTTGGACAGTGTTATTAGGACATTTCTTCATTTCTCTCATTTCACGGCCAATTTTACAGCTCCTTGGAGATGGATTTTCACCTAACAATTGAAGGTAAGTGATTTCTACCAAATGTGATTTTAATAAGTAGATTATGGTAGATTTTAACATAGAAATTATGAATTATGGGATTATGTTGAATATACTATGATTTGGTAAAATTGGGATTAGACCACGAGATTAATTATGTAATTTAATAGAACTTAAATATTTAATTTTGTAAGGTAGAGGGTAAAAGTATTCTACAATAATTTCTGGAATCTAGGCACGTGGGCCCGAGGTTCACTTTTACGAACTTTTAGATTTGGGTTGGGTAATTGCTCTAATAGATGAATTATGATTTTTTGAGCATATGTTGATTTGTTTGTACGACTTTTGACTAGAATTAGGTTGCTCAGCATTATTTTGAGGCTATTCGTGTAGTTTGAGTGCCAAGGAGAGGACTTGGAAACAAGGTAAGTCTATTGCCAAATCTTGTAAGAGGGAATTATCCCCATATCTTCTTAAATTGTTATTTCTTACTAGTTGTGGGTGGTACGTACGCACGATGTGACGAGAGTCTGGACATAGCTAAAAATTATGTTCATGTCCGGGTAGACTTAGGACTTTATCATACAATATTTGTATTCTTTGAAATCAACCTGTTAGTTAAACTACTTAAATTTATAATTGTAATGTGTATAGGAATTATTCTAGGCCGAGTTATTACCTTGAGTTTCGGCGGATACTTGATTGTTGATGAAAATATGCTTTCTTCAGTGTCATCCTTGTGTTGTAATTGTTTGACCCGTAGTTCGAAGAGTTTCTATATACTTGTGGCTCGGCCGAACGCCTCGGCAATATATTTGAGATGCATCCCTAGATCGGGTCGTACAACCTCAATGGTGTATGTACACGATTATTATGGATCGGACCATACGACCTCATCATAACTCGTGCGTAATATCTCTAGGAGTCTGAATATACATGATATTTCCTTCATGACTTGATATTTGATGTTTACTTGATGGTTCTTATTTTTTGAGATGGCATATGATATTTGGGAATTTTAAATTGATATTTTTTTTAAAGGATTACGTTATTTGCTTTTTCTTATTTCGTTGTTACTTTTGTATTTCATGCCTATTGGTAATTCTTTCACTTTATTTATTGACCAATATTAAGTGTAGATGTCGAACGCCCTCGCTACTTCTTCGTGGTTAGACTAGATACTTATTGGGTAAACGTTACGTACTCATGCTACACTTCTGCACAAATTGTACAGGTATTGAGGCAGGTACATCTGGTTTCCGTTCGGACGTGCATCCACATTATTCATAGATTTAGTGGTGAGTTGCTCCCCCTATGATTTGATCCGCAACATCCTTAGTCTCCTTCCTGTTGCATTTTATATTTTTGTTTATTTCATTTGAGCCAGTAGTTGTAGTGGTTTGTATATTCTATTAGATTTCTCGTGCACTTGTGACATGAGTTTCGGGAAGTTACAGTAGATGCTTATGGTTTTTACCTAATATTACCACCATTCCATTTATATGTTTTATTTATGCTTTACATCACCATGTATTTATATACTTAATTTCTTTATTAAAGAAAATTCATAATTTCAGAAGTAATAAAATGAGAAATTAAATAGATAGTTTGTAGTTGGCTTGCCTAACAGTGACGTTGGGCGCCGTCACTGCCTATAGTGGGAATTGGGTCGTGACATGCATCCACTGCTGCTCTAGATGCGTTATTCTTTACCATCTGTAAGAGAATAGTATATAAGAATTTATACTCAAGTGAATAATCAATACACGATGATGAATGAAGAAAAAAGGAAGTTTCCTAAATCCCTATAGTTTCTCGAAGATAAGTACAAACGTCTATGTACCGCTCCGCAAGGCTCTACTAGGTCTTCTTGTAATTTATGAGATCCTTATAACCTAGTGCTCTAATACCAACTTGTCAAGACCCAAAATCCCACCAAAGGTGATGATGGTGCCTAACTTGCTCGCTAGGCAAGCCAACACACTAACAATCGAAATTCTATAGCAGATTAATCAACATTTAGAAAAATACTTAATATGATAAGGAATATAATAATCTTAAGTCTGATTACATAGATAAACTATCCAAGGCAGGGCCTAAACACGACCGCAACTGCCAATCCCGCCCAAAACCCGGATGTCACAATCATCACAAGAATCTATCAGGAGTGTGTGAAATCATCTGAATACACCGTCTATCTTGATTGAAATAGATACACATAGAATAAAAGTACAGAGGGAGACTCTATTTATTGCAAATTGATCAAGTACAGTATCTTACCATGACGTCTCCACAAGTGCTCGTACTAACTCGGATGGCTGCTACTACCTCAGAACCTGCACAAAATATGCAGAAGTGTAGTATGAGTACAAGCCATGATACCCAGTAAGTATTAAATTTAGCGTCGAAGAAGTAGTGGTGTAGGGTCGGCTTTGACACTCACTAACAGTCAACTAAGTAGATGAGGAAAAAATCCAACCCGAAACTAGACATGATTAAGTATAAACGCTCAAAATATGGCTCACACAAAATTAAGGCATGTTTTTCAAATAACAGGAATCTATTAAAATATCATCATCTAAATTCTTGAATAAAACTTGATAGCAGTCAAAAATGCTTACATAAATTCATAGCATGAGTCTTTGCAAATATACATAATTCATGTTCAAGATCTCTTTCTCAACAACTCACAACACGAATCCATGCGTCTGACATATGCCACATGTCCAACATTCACAAAACGAATCATGGGCGCCTATGCTCGTTGGGCCCAAGGTCACATGGGTAATCACCTAGCTCCGGAGGGACAGATCTATACTCCAAGCGCTGATCATTTTATATTTAATGATCATCAATCAATCATTACGGCGCACAACCCGATCAAATCATAACATCTTCAATAAAATAATTAGTACCAATATCTTCTCAAATGTCTGTAGTGCCTAAATCCTCAACTTTCCTTAATACCCAATTTTTCACTCATGCATATGTGTAAGAAAGGACATAATAAAAGGGGCACAAGACATGATAATAAAAATGTAGATGAAAGATCAAATGACTAAGTGACGACTATGGAAATCATGTAGCTCATTTTATCACAACGGTTCAATAAGTTATTAAGCATGTTCTAAGTTAATCATATAATTATCATGAGTTATTCAGGCCACGAAAACCATCAAAAATCATAGAGAAAATAAGGCAAGTATATGACTATGACTTTATAGTAAGTTCGACATGGCAAAGTAAACCTCATGTCAAATCAACAAGTCATAGACCTACAGATGTTCCTAAATCATGAATAGAAATTATGACATAGTCATATAATCAATTTGAACATGGACAGTGACTTTACATAATTCAGTAAAAACATAACGCATGTTAACAATATCGGATATGGTCAAAACCTGTATACGCATACGCGATCTTCACCTTGCATATATGTGGCTCCTGAATCCTGAATCAAGTAGAAATCATATAATTTATAGCGAGAATTCCCTCTTACAAGGATAGACAAGAGATATACATCCGCCCAACAACAACTAATCAAGAAAATTTGCCTAACCGTCCAAATCCAACTCTAAATGATCCAAATCCAGTAAGAAAAACAACTCAATAACATCAAATAAAGCCTTCGTAAACAACCCTAAACAATAAAACTTCAATCATTACACAAATCCCCAAAAGTCAACAAAATCCACACGGTCAAAACCCGAGTCACGGGGTAGAGCCCGACTACCCACAACTGCTTATGGTTCTCAGTCCTCTTTCGCCGAGATGCCCTTTAAAACGATTTTCTCCCACATCTGAACAAGACCCACTATACTAGATTTAGCCAATTCGGGTGCAGATGGGGATTCCCCAATGGATTCTATAGATTCAGATTCGGATATCCTTTCACATAAACATATGGATGGGGATGCCGATTTAGATGCGGCTAGATAGGCTCGTTTAAGTGATTTGTAAACCCACGTCAGGATAAACTCACAAGTCTATATATATGATTAGATTCAAAAATTGAGTCCAAATTGTCCTTCGAATCTCAAACTTACATCCTCTTAAGTTATAGATCAAAACCCCTAAATTTTTCTTTGAAAATTAATATTTTAGGTGGAGACATCCATGGAAAATTAAGATATAAAGTCAAATCCAAGTGAAAATTGCGTACCTCCAAAGTAGTACTGAATTTTCTGTCAAAAATATCTACCTCTCAAAGTCTAGGGTTCATAATATGAGAGAATGGGTAAAATTTCAAAATTATAACATTTAATACACTGCCACCCTTCGTGATCGCGAAGGCAAAAATGACTCCTCAATTGCTGTCCTTCTTCGTGAACGCGAAGGAAAAAATGACCCCTTAATTGCTGGCCTTCTTCGTGAACGCGAAGACCCTCCCTCAACCCCCCCCCCCCCCATACACACGAACGTGATACTTAATTTTCTAATCCTATGAAAATGCGAGCGCAAAGGCATTCCTTCCACCTAGCATCACCCCTTCGTTAATGCGGCCCGTGCATGCGATCACGGTGCTTCTTCTCCCTTCTCTCCCTGAACGCAAAACCACCAACACAAACACGAANCCCCCCCCCCCCCACACATGAACGTGATACTTAATTTTCTAAGCCTATGACAATGCGAGCGCAAAGGCATTCCTTCCACCTAGCATCACCCCTTCGTTAATGTGCCCTGTGCATGCGATCACGATGCTTCTGCTCCCTTCTCTCCGTGAACGCAAAACCACCAACACAAACACGAAGAGTAAAATCCTTCAACCATCTCCCCTTTCTGCATGATCGCAAGTCAAGCTTCGAAATCGCGAAGCTCATCGGAAAAACTAGCAATCAAAACCAAAAAGATATGACCCGAAACCACCTGGAAGTAAACACGAGCATTCCCTCCGGACCCCATCCATTCACACCAACAAGTCCCAATACCTTATCCAAACTAGTCTAAATGCTTAGAATAACATGACTAACATAAAATCAAGAATCAACAATCAAAATGCATATTAAGCTTCTCTTAAGTTCATGAACCTACAAGACAAGCGTCTGATTCAAGCCTAACCAATTCGGTTACATCCAATCATTTCACACAAGTGTCAAATGATATAATAGACCTATTCTAACTTCCTGAATAACAATCCAAAACCGATAGCCTCAAAGTGAACCCCTGCCAAATTTAGGAACTCTCCAATCCTCCAAATTGACAACTTTGGACAAATAGCGCCAAAACATCCTAGAAACATCCAAATCCAAAACTGGACAAATGCCAGTCCAAACTCACCATACAAAAGTATTTGAACCCCCAAATCACCAATTCGAGGCCGTTTACGCAAAAATCAAAACTTGGTAAACTATTACAACTTAAACCTCCAAAATGAGGCTAAGTGTCTTAAATTTCTCTCAAACCCTTCAGAAGACAAACCAACTATCCCGCATGTCACAAAACAACTAACACATGTACAAGAATCATGAAATAGGGAAATGGGGCTCAAATACACAAAATGAGTGATCGGGTCGTTACATCTAGGCAACCCCAACATAGCTAAAGTCTCTTGGCATGACAATCTAAGATAGCATGATGCAGGGATAACCAATCCATACCAAGAATGAACTCAAAGTCCACCATATCCAACAATAAGAGATCTATTATGGTATCAAAACCATTAACAGTAACAACACACGACCAATACACTCGATCTCCTACTATTGAATCTCCAACAAGTACATATACAAAAATAGGAATATCAAGAGAATAAAGAGGCATACTCAAGTGCGATGCAAAATATGATGACATATAAGAATATGTAGAACGCAAATCAAACAACACTAAAGCATCTCTACGACTGACTGAGATAATACCTGTAATAACTGCATCACACAACTCTGCCTCAGGCCTTCCTGAAAATGCATAACAAAGGGGATTAAACCCACCAACATGTCCTCCATCTCTAGAACAACCTCTCGCAAACTGGCCTCCACTCCTAGCTGGCTGACCCCCACCTCTAGCTGGCTGGGCCTTGCCTCTAACTATCTAGGCCCTACCTTTAGCTGGCTGGGCAGGTGGTGTAATGACTAGTACTGTACAATGGCATGACTACCATACTATGATCTACCTGCAATCTAGCGCAATGCCTCCTATAATTCCCCATATCTCCACACTCGAAGCAACTTTTCACCCGACATAGCTCCTTGGTCTGAGCCTGTCCCTGACAACCCAAATTACCATTGTACAAACTTTGTATCTGAGGTGCATTGATGAGATCAGGAGATGCCCCGAGTGGGAACTATAAGCCCCATGGATTCCTGAAAGACCATGAATAACCTAGAGTTCCAATTTTACTAGTTGAATATCATGGCCATAACCAAAGAACCTTGCCTCCAGATGAGGCACCACTAAAATCACAAAAATGACTTGGCCACTTCTGAAATGTCGCCTCTCTCTTTCCCTGCCACGAATCTACTTAATCATCCTAGCAGTCTACACTACTTCAGTGAAAGAAGTCCCAGTATCGGCCTTACTAGCCATTTGAAGTTTGATACTATAGGTAAGACACTCTATGAACCTCCACACTTTCTCCCTTTGAATAGGGACCAGGATAGTTCATGTTTAGAAAAATCAACCAATCTTGTCTCATACTTTATGGCTATCATACCACCCTATTGAAGAGGCTCAAACTCACTGCCCAACCTCATATCTCTGAGGAAGTGGAATGAAATTCTCTAAGAATAATTGTGCAAACTCAGCTCATGTAAAATGGCGTGATCCTGGTGGTCTGTCCAGCTCATAAACCTGCCACCACCTTTTGGCTGAACCATGAATCTGAAATACACTGAAGTTGACTCCATTGAACTCAACTAGTCCCAAATTGCACAAATCTCATGGTAATGATCCAAGAACTCTTGGGCATCACTTAAAGATGTACTACGAAGTGAGTAGGAGAATGCTCCGTGAACCTATCTAGCCTCTTCGGCTTATCATCTGACATTGCGAGCCTAACCTCAAGCTACACGGAAACAATAAGCTAAGCCACCCAATTGGTAGCACTCTTGACTCGTGAGACCTATGCAACCTAGTGCTCTAGTACCTACTTATTGATGAGTGGTGATTTTACCACTCATTTTAACTCTTTTTCCGCTATATTTTGCATCCTTTAATAATAACATGAGGTCGTTTATGGTGTGTATTTTTCGACTTTCAGGGAAATGATGCCATGAAGTGATTGACATTTAATTTAAGTGTAATTGGGCACAAATTAGTGGAAAAAGCACAAAAGCCTTCAGTGATTCCGCACTTGCGGACTTTTGGCGCTGGTGCGACATCGCACCTGAAAAGTAATGTTCCGCACCTGCGCAACTGGCTCAATTGTGCTGAGGCCACACCTGCGATGTGTTATCCACACATGCGGAACCGCATGTGTAGTTTTTTGGTCCGCATCTGCGGAAAAGGATAATGTCACTCGGAATCGCACCTGTGATGTTGAATCCGTACCTGCGAGGATTTGTCTGCAGGTGTGGTCACCAAGAATTAGACCAGGACAAGATTTGTAAAATCACATTTTCCTAATCCCAAACCCACATATACTCGACCTAGCAGATGTTTTCAGTATCTTTGGCATCTTTGGCATTGTTTTAGCATATTTTGAGTCTTGAAGACAAGAGAGAACAAGTTTTGAAGCTAGGGTTTGCACACACACTTGGGTTTTGAAGATTTCAAGCTTGTGGTTAAGGATTTCTTACCTATTTATGTTTATTTCTTCATTTCCTTGCGTTGAATTGAATATTTAAGTGTGTAGTATTTATTTCCAACACTCAATCTTGTTTATGGAAATATTCATGTTTAAAATGTGGATTAAATACCTTATTGTGCTTATGTATTGAATGATTTTTCATCTTCTATGAAGTGAGTTATTGCTTCTTTAATTATTCTTGTTCTTTAATTTTCCAAAGGGATTAGCTAACCCTAGGACTCGCCCATTAACTCCGAATTAATTTTATGAAAGATAATTTGGGGTTGGAAAAAATTAATTAACAAGAACTTGAGGCTTTAACCCTCATTTTATAGATTCTACCTAGGAATAGGATTGAACTACTTGTAGCTATATTCGGGTGTGCTTAATCTCTTAATTGGGTTAGGAATAATTCAATTGGGAAGTCTTGTTAGTCATTGAAAGAAGCTAGTTAATAATTATTATCCGTGGCTAATTAATATAAACTCGCTCATATTTGTAAAATCGTGAAGTACATTGGATCGTTACTTGAGTGTAATTCCCGATGCATCCATACTTGTTTCCATTGATCATTTTACTTGCTTTCTAGGTTAGTTTACATTTTTGCATTTAGATATAAATATTTTCTCAACCAAAATCTAAGTGTTTGGCATTGCACGATAAGTGATAATTCTCTTACATTCCTAATCGCCTACATATTGTTCTCTGTGGGATTCGAGCCCAACCTAGTTGGGTTACTATATTTGACATCGATCGCTTACACTATTTTAAAGTGTAATTTGAGCGTATCAAATTTTGGCGCCGTTGCCGGGGAACAATTTGGCGTAATTTAGGTTGTTTGAGAAGTAAGCGTAAGTGCTTTGGTCCAAACTTGTGTATATTTTTGTAATTATTTTTCTTACCTTGGTCTATTTTTCTTGTTTGTTCCTAGTTTATTTTCTTAATTTTTGATAAATTTTTTTTTTATGGCATCATATAATGAAAATTGGTCGGATGGTAGTTGTTCATACTTTGATGACCTTTGTCCTTATTGTGGAGGACCGCACTTGTGGAAAAATTGTTTAAATTCTCCCAGGGGTGGATTGTGCGCATAATCTCAAACCCATGAGTGGATTATTTGTGATAGGTGTGGTTGCCAAAATGGTCATTGGTATGATTGTGTTTATTTGCCCGTCCTTTCTCCAAGCCCCCGCTATGATGATTCTACTTTTTGTGATAAATATTTTAGAGATGAGGAAGTGGAAGAAATTGAGCATGGCCAAAGTGGAGAGTTCAAGCTCATGTTGGAGTGCCTACTTGAAGAAAGAAACAAAGAGCAATATGCCTTGGAGGAGCTTTTGGAGAATAGCCTCCAAAATGAATTGGCACTTGAAAGTTTGCACTCACAAATGGATGAAATGATTGAAGCCCTAAGGGTCCAAAAATCCTTGGAGGTGAGTGATATCCAAGAACCTTTCTAGGAGGTTGAAGTTGAAAATCCTTCCTTGGCACTTGATCAAAACCAAGAAGAATTCTCAAATGCTCAGAATGAGAGGATGATGCTCATGTTGGAGGCCATTCTTGAAAATGAGGAGAAGCACAACTTTGCACTCGAGGAATTGAAACATGATGTGACTCAAAATGATGAGCATAACCGCACTTTGGAGGATCAAATGAAAGCATTGATGGAGGCTCATTATGCCTCTCAATTTGAAAGTGTGGGAGGAAGCAAAGAAGAGTCCAATTCCGAGGAAGAAAGTGAGCTTTACTTTGAGGAATCAAGACTCGAAAATCCGCCAACCGACTACACGAGCATTAGTGATGCCGAAGAAAATATGGGATTAGAGCCAACCGGGGTGATTGAAAATGTTGTTGAAATTGACTCTAGTCCGGGGAAAAAGAAGGATGTCAAAATCCGGGAAAAATTGCAAGTTGGAGGTTTGAAGTTACATTTCAAGCATTTTTCAACATTGGAATTGTGTGGTGATATGGAAGTTGAACTACACTAATCAACGAAGGATTGCCAGGAGGAACGACCAATACCATACATTCTACAATTGAAAGAACAAGAAAGCAAAATGACATTCCTCACATGAAAGCCAAGAAGTGAAAAATGAAGAATTTAATGCTTGGCTTGGTCATCTACTTACCACCCCCACCGCTCGTGGTCACAAGCTCTATTCCAAGCTAGGTGCTCGATTCATATCGTCCAAGTGGCGAGAAAAGTGGTAAAGTTGACTTGCGTTGTGCCACGATGTTAAATGCGGCGCTTGGTGGGAGGCAACCCATTGTTTTCAAAATTTTTGGTCATTTTTAAAATTTTATTTTTTAGAATAGCTTAGTATATTATTTTGCACTAATCTGCCAAGTTTCAGATTTTTTAGAGCTAAGTTGCGAATTTTTGAGAGCGGGAATGCACCAAAGCAGTGCTTCCCAGAAATAGGTTGTTGATCCCAGGCATTTCCGCACCTGCGGTCAGGTTAGTCGCAGGTGCAGCCTCGCAGCAGTGGAAATAGGAGCGCAGGTGCAGACCTTTCGCAGGTGCGATGATTTTTGCGCACGTGCGTCCCCGCAGGCGCGACATTTTTTTCGCTGGTGCGGAATTCGTGCAAAGAAAACTCCCCTAACCCTCATTTCATCAGGTTAGTGTGTTTATTCCCAAAACTCAAAGAAAAAAAAATAATATTCTCTGTTCTTATCATCTCTCGTCTCGCCTCTCTCAAGTAGTCTTGATCTCGCACAAGATTACACAGGTAATGTCTCTTGGCTCCTCTCTCTTTTTCTTCTCTGTGTTCTCTTTGCTTTCCCTGCTTTGTTTTCTTCTTCTCTTAAGCCCCTCTGATTTAGGGTAATATTAGGGTGAGGATTTGGTTGAGAGTATATTAGTGTGTTCTAGCATCAGTGAAACAACATGTTGTGGGGAATCCGAGTACCCGAATTTTGTGAAAAAGAAACGATTCTACACTGCCCGCAACATGTTTGATAAATTGTTCAAAATAAAATTTTGAGCGAGGTACCAAAAATTCAGTGTTAACGAAGTTAGAACTCAATTTTGTACACTAATCTGGAATTCTTGAGTACATATTAGTTGTTAAAAACCATGCCCTAAATAGAAAAAATTTCTGGGCACTGAACCCTTGGACGAACTCTGCAGGCGCGAACAATTTTCTGCAGATGCGGCCTCGCACCTGCGAGTCCTTCTTCGCAGGTGCGACTTCTGGTCCAGTAAGCAAATTCCGTAGGTGCGCCTTTTTTTTTCTGCAGATGCGCAACCGTACCTGCGACTGAATTTCCACAGGTGTGGAAACTGGCAAATTCCAGCAATTCCAGTGAGCTTGCATCAGGGGCTTCCCGAACCCGTTCAACCTGGTTCTTTGACCTAATTGCAGTGTTTTAACTTTCTTAACAAGGTTCTACTGCCTTACTAACTTCGTTTTAATTTTTTGAAGGTACTTTGAGTTTTAGATGGATCCAAACATGACGGACAATCCCCCGTTGATTCACGAAATTGAAGAAAATGTTGAGGAGAACTTTGATACTTCTAGATTCTTATCTGCTGCATGCCAGAGCCGGTATTATGATGATCTCCTCCCAAAGAAACTCATACTTGAGAAAGGGATTTCCACGGACATATTGGTGGAGCTCCTTGCTGATTTCTATGGCCGGTTAGTTGCAAGCAGTTGGACCTGCTTCGCTCCCGATCCATATAAGACTAATGAAGAATGGGTAAGAGAATTTTATGCCAACCTGAGGCAGACTCACTTCCAGAATCATGAAATCACCATACGGGGAAAGACCGTGAAATTTGGTGCTGAAGAGATAAATGATTTTTACGGGCTCCCAAATCATCCGCTCGAGCCTGTTCAAGAAAAAGACACATGTGAAAATGGTGATTGGCTAGTTTCATATTTGTGTCCTCCGGGTCATAGGGTGAGCTGGGCTACCAAGAAGAGGGGCATCAAGTATGGTGAGTTTACTGCTGAAGCAAAGATATAGCTATATATCATCGCGAGCATAGTATCCCCCTCGGGGAATGTGTCTAATGTCCCATATGCCAGGGCTTTGATGATTGCTTGTATCCTAGATGACATCCATATGAATGTCGACCACTACATTGTGCGGGAGATAAAGGAATACGTGCTTAAGGTGGCACATCTTTGATGTTCCCGTTGTTGATTACAGAGCTATGCCGGCGTGCACAAGTTGATGAACGGGAGGGAGATCATTGGATACCGGCAGACAAGCCATTCCACCCACTGAGAGTGATAGGTGCAGGTACTGTGCTGAAAAGTAAGAAGAGGAAAATAGTGACTACTGCTCCTGGATTCGGATCCTCCTCACAAACTGCCCCAGCTGAGGGACCTTTCGGGGAGATGAACTCCCAGCTTGCATCCATTCGGGAGTTAGTGTCACAGCTCCCTAGTGGGCCCTCACACTCCCAGCCCCTACCCGACTATTTCTCTAGAGCTGAGATGCAGACTTACTCCGATTCGCAGGCTAAGATGGCAGCATCTGTTGCCCAACTCGATACCTCCTATACCAGCTTAACCAAGGCGCATGTCGACCTCAAGTCAGCCTTTGACAAAGAAAAGGAGAAGAACAAAAAGAAGGGCAAATTCATGATAAAAATATGGAGAAAGATTAAAGCGATATTTAAATGGGGGCAGCCGAGCAGGCGGATACCAGTTGAGGATGATGAAGATAGCGAGGAGTACTCGTTCGTGAAATATGATGAAGATGATGAGGAGGATGCCGATTGCGAGAGTTCTCAGCGGCACTGATTAGCCTTTTCTCCTATAGTCTGCTAGTCTGATGCAGATCTCAGGGAGACCCTCAAACTGTTTTTCTTTCCTTTTGATATTATGCAGTAGAAACACTACAATGTCTTTAGTTGGGGGTGGCTTTAGGAGCATACTGTATCTAGTCTATGACTTTGTGTATGTGCCTTTGCCGGGCTTCTTTGTTGTCTATGGATATTATGTGCCCTTGCCGAGCTTATTTTGTGATATCTTGTGCTCTTGCTGAGCTTGGTGTGATTAGTCTATGTTTATTTTTCCTTCTTTATTTATTTTCCTTAGTATATTATTTTTTCTTCTTTAGTATTAGTTGCTTTTATTTTAGCATTCACTTTAGTAGTTTTATTCTTTATTTTCATCTATATGGTAGTATTTTTTTGGGTTTTCTTTATGCTACGGTTCATTCCCAAGGAACATTTTTGAAGTGAACCGGGTGAATTCCATATGATAGATGGCATGACAACTTTCTTATGGAAAATAGTCTTGTTTTTCTAGGTGGAGACTTTTGGATTATTTGGTACTAACAAAATTAGTCTCTTGTATGTGAAATGTGAACTAAGAATACCCCTCTGAATGTTGGTTTTTAAATTGAAAAAAATAAAATAAAATATATATATATATATATATATATATATATATATATAAGTTGCAGGGCAAAGAATAATTTGTGTGATAAATTTTTGGCTCTTTTAGTGACTCTTTGCCCACTAGTCTGCATGATATTGCTCTAGATGCTCTTATTAGGAAGTGAACTTGATCCGTCTTGACTAGTTTATGTTGGAAATTGGTAAAGTTATATATTGAGTGTAGGAACCTATACCGCAAAGTGTTCACATGAAATTATTCAAGCTCCAAAAGAAAAAATATATATAAAGAAAAAGAGAAATACATGTATGTATATAAATATGGAGCATTGAAGAAAATTAGAGAGGTATTTAAGGTTGTTATATGTTGGTAATTAGGTTCCAATGAGGGCTATGTGGTTTGAAAAGAAACAAAGTACAACAAGAAAGAAGAATGTGAGTAGTGTTCAAGGAGGGTGTAGTCACTTGTATCCCAAATGTTTATCCGAACCTTCTCTAAACCTACATTACAAGCTTAAAATGTCCTTATCGGATCTCCAACCGAATGTTCTTGAAAAGGCGATGAATTAAAATAAGGGCAAGCCTATGACATGATATGTTGTAACACTTGAAATTATTTGTGAGAGTGAGTGTCTTTGTGAATTTGTCCCTTGTGTTGTTCTTGTAAATATGGCGATTTTGGGACGTACTTTCTTGTGAGGGAACATGAATTAGGATAGATTGGTGAAATTGATATATCCGGAAATGAATGAGTTGAGCATATATAGTAGAACAATGCTTTTGAGTCACTCCTTGAGGCTTATTCTTGTCACTTGATTATTTTGAAACCCCCTTGCACTTCTTGAAGTTTTTTTTAAATGAGGGAGTTATTCGGGTAAGATGCATACTTGAGCCTAATTATTAGTACCAACCAAATCCATAAGTATAATTCTTAGTTGGAGAATGTGATTTGTAAATGATAGCAATACGACTTGTGCTGTAAATGGTAGAACCTCATTGAGTTGTTGGTTTTGATTTGATTGAGGACAAGCAAAAGCTTTAAGTTGGAGGTGTTTATGAGTGGTGATTTTACCACTCATTTTAGCTCTTTTTCGCTAGATTTTGCATCCTTTAATGATAATATGAGGTCGTTTATGGTGTGTATTGTTCGACTTTCAGGAAAATGATGCCATGAAGTGACTGGCGTTGAATTGAAGTGGAATTGAGCACAAATTGGTGGAAAAAGCACAAAAGCCTTCAGTGATTCCGCACCCTGCGGACTTTTGGTCGCTGGTGCGACATCACACCTGCGAAGTAGTGTTCCGCACCTGCGCAACTGGCTCAATTGTATTGAGGCCGCACCTGCGACGTGGTATCTGCACATGCGGAACCACAGGTGCAGTTGTTTGGTCTTCATTTGCAAAAAAAGGATAATGCACTCGGAATCGCACCTGCGGTGTAGAATCCGCATCTGCGGAGCCGCACCTGCGAGGATTTGTCCGTAGTTGCGGTCAACGGGCATTAGACCTGGACAGATTTGTAAAATCACATTTTCCCAATCCAAAACCCACATATACTCGACCTAGCAGATGTTTTCAGTATCTTTGGCATCTTTGGCATTGTTTTAGCATATTTTGAGTCTTGAAGACAAGAGAGAACAAGTTTTGAATCTAGGGTTTGCACACACACTTAGATTTTGAAGATTTCAAACTTGTGGTTAAGGATTTCTTGCCCATTTATGTGTATTTCTTCATTTTCTTGCTTTGTATTGAATATTTAAGTGTGTAGTATTTATTTCCAACACTCAATCTTGTTTATGGAAATATTCATGTTTAAAGTGTGGATTAAATACCTTGTTGTGCTTATGTATTGAATGATTTTTCATCTTTTATGAAGTGAGTTATTGTTTCTTTAGTTATTCTTGTTCTGTAATGTTTCCAAAGGGATTAGCTAACCCTAGGACTCGCCCATTAACTCCGAATTAATTTTGGGAAAGATAATTTGGGGTTGGAAAAGATTAATTAATAAGAACTTGAGGCTTTAACCCTCGTTTTATAGATTCTACCTAGGAATAGGATTGAACTACTTGTAGCCATATCCGGATGTTCTTAATCTCGTAATTGGGTTAGGAATAATTCAATTAGGAAGTCTTGTTAGTCTTTTGAAGAAGCTAATTAAGAATTATTATCCGTGGCTAATTAATATAAACTCGCTCATATTTGTAAAATCATGAAATACATTGGATCGTTACTTGAGTGTAATTCCCGATGCATCCATACTTGTTGCCATTGATCATTTTATTTGCTTTCTAGGTTAGTTTACATATTTGAATTTAGATATAAATATTTTCACAACCAAAATCTAAGTGTTTGGCATTGCGTGATAAGTGACAATTCTCTTACATTCCTAATCGCCTACATATTGTTCTCTATGGGATTTGACCCCAACCTAGTTGGGTTACTATATTTGACATCGATCACTTACACTATTTTAAAGTGTAATTTGAGCGTATCACTTATCACGGCCCAAAATCCCAACCAATGGGGTCGTGATGGCGCCTAACTCCACTTGCTAGGAAATCCAACACTTAATAGTAAAATAAGGAAACTAGATTAACAAATAACAACATAATAAAACAGAATAAGAGTAAAACTTAGAAATATATGTAAATAAGTCGAAAACCAAATGTTGTCTAACCACCCTTCCATGATTTGGTGTGGTAGAGTATATGATTTACTAAGAATAATACATACAAAGTCAGAATAGAAATATAATATTGTATGATACTAGGAAACATAATAATGAGAATGTGACTCCGGAGTCTACAGACAAAAAAGCAACACTGCCTCAAATCTCCATGTTCACCAAGCTATGCTCCTTGCTGGTTACTTCTAGGCCCGCACCCGAATCTGCAAGAAGCATGTAGTATGAGTACAACTGACCCCATGTACTCAATAAGCATCGAGCCTAACCTCGATAGGGTAGTTACGAGAATAAGATAATTGTTGGTCTCAAACGCACACGCAAGTATACGTGGTCGTACAAGTAATATAATGATAAATCGAGTGTCGAACCCACAGAGACTTGTGTAAACTACTTACTAAATCACTATAATTGTTATTCAATCAAGCCAAAATAAAAATTCAGGAATGTAACTATATTATACTACGATTCTAAGAAATAACTAATTATCAAGTAACGAGTTGATTGTTGTGTATTCAATAGAGACAATTATTCTAGGGTTGTGATCGATTCACCATTTGTATTGTGTTCTAATTAACTCTCCCTATCATATAATTCGCTCATGGTTGCTAATTAATCGATAAATGCTCTCATAACCTTCTCCCGAAGCACTACTCGCCTATTCTCAATAGATTAACGCCTATATTCCTATGAAATTAATCTATTAGAACGCACTAAGATTACGATATTTAATTAAGCACGGTGACTAGGTATATTCCTATCCTAACCACAAATCCGCTCCCCTGAAGGGTTAAGATCGCGCTCTCTTCAATTCTTCTCTAATCTATACACGACCTTCCCAAGCATAACATAGATAGTATATAGAACCTAACTGCTGGTCAGACAATTAAGCAATTAAACACAGAATTGAAGAAACAACCATATATTGAGTGAATTAAAAGCAAGGTTAAACTAATGTCGAACAAAAATATCCATGGCTAAATCACAACCCCAGAACAATGGGTATTTAGCCACTCACGCTAAAATCAAACAATTGCATAAGTGTTGAATTAATTGTAAAATACTAGAAAAAGATGAAGAAACTGAGAATCCTTCTCTCCCTAGCAATTCCGTGTGTATTATTCCTCCAAATTGGCGTGAATATCCTCAAAAATAAGCTTAGACTTGCTTTTATACGTGTTGGGTAGGTTTAGGGCCGAAATAACCGTGTCCCGGGCAAAATAGGACAAAATCTCGTCACCGGCGCCCCTGGGTAGCACTGGGTAGCGCAGGCGCCCACCAGTGTGCTTCCCATAAAATGCTTCTGCTCCAGCGCCACAGGTGGTGCCCAGCCTTGCCTGTGGCGCCCAAAATCGCTTTTTGTCCGGTTTTTGCGTTTTGGCTCTAATTTCGCGTGCTTCGCCCCCAATTGGTCCCGAACCATTCCTACACATAAAAAAACTTCAAATTAATATAAATCATCACATTTAACATCTAAAA
This sequence comes from Nicotiana knightiana, assembly GCA_005239525.1. Taxonomy (NCBI): domain Eukaryota; kingdom Viridiplantae; phylum Streptophyta; class Magnoliopsida; order Solanales; family Solanaceae; genus Nicotiana; species Nicotiana knightiana. The sequence continues at coordinate 136,684 of ML420739.1, read as the reverse complement.
CTCACGAAACAAAAGTAAAATATGAGGCGATATACATAGAAATATATACACTTTAACCTAAACATCAACACCCCACACTTAGATTCTTGCTCGTCCTCGAGCAGTGGGANGCACCTACCCAACAAGAAAGTTTACAACATTACCAATCGTTCATGAGATCATGTGCTCTCACCAACAACAAAAGAGTGAACATAACTAGTCCACACATTCAAATATGCTTCTGAACATTATTTAAGGACATCACACAATTGAACAAATTCACTCACTCTCACGAAGAATTCATATGCATCCCGTGGTCGTACCATAAGCTTGCCCTTAGTGTAGATCTCTACTAATTCAAGTTAGCCAAATCTAGGATCAATTAGGACTTTTAAGGTTGTAATGTAGGCTAA
>ML420739.1:87774-132329 GCA_005239525.1 Nicotiana knightiana | reverse complement strand
AACTAGAAAGTAGTCTATATTCAAGTCCCCGGCAACGACGCCAAAAACTTGTTGGTCCCAAACGTACACGCAAGTATATGTGGTCGTACAAGTAATATAATGATAAGTCGAGTGTCGAACCCACAGAGACTTGTGTAAACTACTTACTAAATCACTATAATTGTTATTCAATCAAGCCAAAATAAAAATCCAGGAATGTAACTATATTATACTACGATTCAAAGAAATAACTAATTATCAAGTAACGAGTTGATTGTTGTGTATTCAATAGAGACAAATATTTCAAGGTTGTGATCGATTCACCATCCGTTCTGTGTTCTAATTAACTCTCCCTTTCATATAATTCACTCATGGTTGCTAATTAATCGATAAATGCTCTCATAGCCATCTCCCGAAGCACTACTCGCCTATTCTCAATAGATTAACACCTATATTGCTATTAAATTAATCTATTAGAACGCACTAAGATTACGATATTTAATTAAGCACAGTGACTAGGTATATTCCTATCCTAACCACAAATCCACTCCCCTGAAGGGTTAAGATCGCGCTCTCTTTAATTCTTCTATAATCTATACACGGCTTTCCCAAGCATAACATAGATAGTATATAGAACCTAACTGTTGGTCAGACAATTAAGCAATTAAATACAGAATTGAAGAAACAACCATATATTGAGTGAATTAAAAGCAAGTTTAAACTAATGTCGAACAACAATATCCATGGCTAAACCACAACCCCAGAACAATGGGTATTTAGCCACTCATGCTAAAATCAAACAATGGCATAAGTGTTGAATTAATTGTAAAATACTAGAAAAAGATGAAGAAACTGAGAATCCTTCGCTCCCTAGCAATTCCGTGTGTATTCTTCCTCGAAAGTGGCATGAATATCCTCAAAAATAAGCTTAGATTTTCTTTTATACGCGTTGAGTAGGTTTAGGACCGAAATAACCGTGTCCCGAGCAAAGTAGGACAAACTCTCGTCACCGGTGCCCTAGGTAGCGCCGGGCGCCCACCAGGGCGCTGCCCATAAAATCTTTCTGCCTCCAGTGCCACAGGTGGCGCTCTGCCCTGCCTGTGGCTCCCAAAATCGCTTTTTGTCCGGTTTTTGCGTTTTGGCTCTAATTTCACGCGTTTCGCCCCCAATTGATCCCGAATCATTCCTACCCATAAAAACACTTCAAATTAATATAAATCATCACATTTAACATCTAAAACTCACGAAACAAAAGTAAAATATAAGGCGATATACATAGAAATATATACACTTTAAGCTAAACATCAATAATACACTTACTATGTAAACCTGTATAGTTAATTACCAATTGAAATAACAATATGGATAACTACTCATTCTATAAAGCAAACAGGGATAGGGAGGAGCTACATAAAGTACAATGTCTACTTCAGCAAAGGCCATTAGATCACACATTACAACAATAGGAGAAAGTATTAAGGGACAGGTTTAGGAACTCCTCATTATTAGCAGAAATATTCTTATTACAGAGAAGCAAGGCTGCTTGGATTAGACTTGTGATGACAACACTAATATTTCCTCTTACTAATCAATTGTAGGATACTAATCCAATCAATTACTCAAATAAATGATGAATTTAATCAGACACAGACATATCCTAATCAGATTGCAGAGGTTTTTGTGAGGTAGTATCAACAGATGCTTAGTACTAAAGGTGGAGATAGATGAAAGGATTGGCCTAGTATTCTAAAACAAAGCCATGTATTGTCATTGGAGCAGCAATATGGCCTAGTAAAGGATATTATTGCGTAGAAGGTCAAGAATGTTATGTTCAGTATAAATACTAACAAAAGCCCTAGACTAGAAGGCTTTGGAGCTGCTTCTTTCAGAGAGGCCTGGAACTTAATTGGTAATGACTAGACCTTAATAGTTATTCACCCAAATCAACTCATTAAAAATGGGTTGGATAACCGACTTTTTAAAACCGGGTTGAATATGGATAATTACTCATATTATCCATTAGAAAAATGAGTAACCAATGGTTAAATATGGATAATACAATTATTAAAAAATTATTTCAATAATGTTCTTTTGTTGCAAGGGGCAAGAAATTCATATTAGAGCTTGAGGCTAATATGAAGTCATGAATGGATAATATGGTTACTCATTTTATCCGCCGGTTAACCCTTTTATTATCCGTGTTAAATATGGATCGGATCAAATAATTTACCCGTTTTTTCATTACCCGTTTCGACCCGAAACATATCCGACCCAACCCGCTCGTTTGCCACTCCTAGGTATCACCCTATGTGTAAGAAGCAATAACTCACACATCTCAACTTTGCAGATGATTTAATACTCTTCTATAAAGGGACTGAGGCCTCAGTGAGAAGAATTATCGAAGCAGCGAGACACTTTTCTAATACTACCGGATTGGAGGCAAATACATAGAACTCTAACCTATTCATTGCAGGTGTGGATGATAGTGTGAAAGCTAAATTACTGGAGCTTACAAGTGTTGGACTTTAAGCATTGGGCTTAAAGACTTTAAGCATTGGGCTTAAAAGTCTAAGAGTGTGAATTGGGAAATGGTGGGAAATAAAATAGAGGAAAATGAAAATTTGAATCAAGTGAGCTTTTGTCATTAATTTTGTACCACATTGGTGAAAAACAACTACACTTGTGTGTATAAATATAGGATCACTTCTTAGAGCTCTTAAAAGGAGTTGAAGAGGATGTATCCTCGTGCCGTCGTCGTCGCTCGCTCGGCTCGGCTTCGGCTTCGGACAAAAATGCTGCCTTTGCTGAACGTTGTTTTCCTTTACCTTGGCAACTTGTGAGGGGGTTAAAATTTCTTAAGGACATACAAGGAAATTGTGGACTCGGAATATTTCTTATCGTTTATATATATTTTCTGTTTCTTCTGACAGTTCTTCTGATTTTCTGAGTTTTAACACAGAGGCGATAACAACAAGTTCCTCTATTAAATCCTTTCGTATGAGATATCCAGGCCTCCCACTGTCTCCAGAAAGGTGGAAAAAAATTGATTATCATCAATTATGTGTGAAAATCACCGAGAAGATCAGAGCCACATCAACCAGAAATTTGTCTTATGCATGGATGATGTACGTAATCAACTCTGTGATATTCTTATTACACAACTTCTAACGTGCAGTGTTCATCATACCACAAAGTGTACTAAAGGAAGTAGATACAAAGTGTAGCGATTTCTTATCGGGCGGCTCGAATGAGAAGAATAAGAAAGCATTAGTGGCATGGGATAATATACGCAGACATAGAAGCTAAGACGACTAAATATAAAGAAGGATTTGCTGTGGGTAAAGTGGATACATGGAATTTATATGAGAGCTGATGATGATTTTTGGACCCATGAACCTCCACAAGATAGCAGTTGGTATTGACAAAAACTACATGGCATTAAGCAAGGAATGAAGAAGTGGTACCGAAATGACAGATACTGCCTCACTAGTAATGGGAAATACTCTATCTCAATGGGGGTATAACCTACTAGTGGGAGAGAGACCACATTAGGACACAAGTGACCTGATTTGGAGCAGGATTTCTACAGCCAAATCAGATTTATACAATGCTTGGAATCACAAAAGAATTTGTTGATCAAGGATAGAATTATAGGCATCGGTATACAGCGTGAGCATGCAACATGTGTGTTGTGCGAGATGCATAGTCCTGAAGATGATCATAATTTGCTGATAAATTGTACATAGGCCAGGGTAGATTGGAATGGTGTCAGGGACTGGGTTGGTGTTCACATCACACAAAATTATCTCAAGTACAAGCTAAAGAAGATCAAACAAAGACATTGGAGCAGGTTAAAAAAGATAGCAGTGACATCGGTCTTTGGAGTAGTGATCAACCATATGTGGTAGAGTAGAAATTGGAAGATATTTAGGAAAAGATTGTAAATATAGATATTGTAATACAACAGATTACAACAACTGTTATAGGGAGAATCCAAATATTTGGAGAGGCAAAGCGGTCAAGGAAATAGGTTTCTTTGAGCATATTTGTAACTAGCAATGGTGATCTTGAGACCTACGACTCCATTATCCTTCTAAGGGAGTGCTGGGGTCTTGGGTGTTCTTTAGGTGTATGATCTTTATTATGATTTGATTATGGTAATACACACATTTATTTCAAAAAAGGAATAAAAGCCAAGAAACAGTAAATGAATACGATAACAGAAGTAATAGGCATAATTCTTGAATAGCGTAACCAAAACCCTTCTCGGCAGCTCAAATAAACGGGGAAGAGACAATACCACAATAAACACAACCAAATTCCACAAGAAAGGCTATATAATAAAAAACCGCAACATTTCATATACATACTTTGTGGCGCACAATCCGATCCAACACACACAAACATTATTGCAGCGACAACCCGATCCCATGGCCATACTATTGTTACGGCGAGCAACCCGATACTTACCATAATATTGTTGCGGCGGCAACCCGATCCAACATTTTAATTCACATGGCATCATCCAACAACGCATCCAAATATAGCGAAATTCATAATAACTATCGAAGATAATGAATAAGCGTAATTTACCTAGGAAAGGATGAACACGAATAAGGAGTAATGGCAAATCCCAAATTTCTTGAACTAGTCTTACTCATGTAACCCAATAAGTATCCCAACAAGGTTATTAAGCACAAACAATCAAATGATCGCCCAATGCCCAACATAGCATAGGAAAATAAGGAATGAAATAATTATGGTATGAAACAAGTATAGGCATGTTCTAAGAAAGTCATTTATTAAGTAAAAACACGTGACAAGTAAAAGTATGTATACAATAAAAGACATGTATCAAATAAAAGAAATTAAGGGGTAAGAGCATGTATCGAGTAAAGGCAAGTAGTAAATAAAGCATGTGACAAGTATGGCATATAACAAATAATGGCACAAAACAAGTAAAATATGTAATATATGAAGGTACGGAACACAGGAGCATATAATAAATAAGTCATAAAATGAACTATTTCTATTTGCATGCTTTGACCCATGACAACATATATATACTTGTTACCTTGCATATACGTGATCCCAACAGATTAAACATGTAGGAAGGAGTCCAATCACACCTAATTCTCTCAAATCAAGGGTAACAATGATACTTACCTCGTTCCAGAACCAAATCAACAATCCAACACAACTTTACCTTTAGCGTAGCCTCCAAACAACTCGAACCTAGTCAAATAATGTCCAAATAAGTCAAACAACTTTTGAACTACCCTAGTATCATAAAGGTTCAATATTTAACATATTTGAAAAAGTCAACAAAAATTCAACCCGAGCCCACAAAGTCAAAATAAAAAATTAAGACAAATTCCCATTTACCCGTTCTCTCCCGAGTCCAAATATGTGATTTGCATCAAGACTGAACCTCAAATTGAGGTCCAAATCCCCAAAATTAGTCCTCATAAGTTTTTCCCCAAAATACCAACTTCTACACTTAAAAGTACTAGATATAGGAATAAAACTCTATGAGGATTCATGAGAATAAATCAAAACTAGGTAAAAATTACTAACCCAAAAGTTGGGATGAAAATCCTCTAAAAAATCACCCAAATCTGTGGTTTAGGTCTCAAAATGGTGAAAATTGGCTAACTCCCCATTTTCAGCATTATTTATACCTGGCGGAATTTTATTTTCGCGTTCGCGAAGAGACCCGGCATTCGCGAGGACCAGTGGTCGGTGATCACCGCGCTCGTGAAGCCTAGCTCACATTCGTATAAGATAACTCCCAACTAGGGCTTCGCGTTCGCGGCACACTCCACGCGTCCCCGAAGGGAAACCCCCACTACCCCCAGAAGGCCTGGAAGCCTTCGCATTAGTGATCCAAGCATCGCATTCACGGAGAACAAATGTCCACTGGCCCCAACTCCTTCTACACGATCGCTAGACCACCGTCGCAATGGCATAGAGCAATTCTTCCTAACGCCAAAAGACACTATGATCGTGGTACTATCCAGTCATTCATGATGAACAACCTGCCCCCAACCCCATTCCTCTTACGTGATCGCGAGACAAGCTCTACAATTATGTGGCACTGTAAACACCAGCTGTTGATAAGTTCTGCAGGCTTCCTAATCATTAATAGTGAAATATAATATTTTTGCACATTTTAATTTTGTCGCAATTTATTGATATTTATCCGTGTTTTTACAAAATATGAAAAACTTTATCATTCTGTTGCAATTAGTTGAATATTACCACTTTTGTATATTTTTTTTAAATTTTAAAATAATTTATTGATAATTTTTCTATTTTTCAAATACTATGATTTTCTATTATGGGATTTCACTACGGATGTTGTTCTTGTTATTGTCATTTCATAACAACAACAACAACAACAACAACAACAACATCAAAAACATCAACAGCAACAACAACAACAATAATAATTACTAAAATATTATTATAGTTATTGGCATTTTTAACAGATACTACAAATCATATTTTTATGAGATTATCAAATTTTAATTTTATAGCACATTCTATTAATCACTTGGAAGCTGGTAGAATTTATTTTAAAATACGGATCAAATCCAATCAAATTCCATATCTCATCAACATCTGATGTTACAACACACATCATGTAACAAGACGTTATTATGTGACAACACAGGTGATGTAAAATGACATTCTTTTACCCAATGAGAAAAAAATTCTTTTATCCAAATGGTAAAGACCATTCTTTTGGCAATAAACGGAGTTCATCCATCACTCTCTTCTCTAATACATTCACACACTTATATGTTTTGTTTCCTCCCTTCATTAGTTTTGCAAGAACATCCTGCACACTACTTAACTTGTTTTCTACAATCTACACCAAACACTAGCACACACTACACTACTTGTTTAATCACCATTTTTTTACTCTATATTTTTTAGATTCTCATTTAAACGACACGTTTTTCATCCATAATTTTTATCACACATAATATATATATATATATATATATATATATAATAAAAATAATCATTGAGGAATTTCTTTATATGAAACCAACTGCTTATACTTAATTGTTCTAACTTTATTAAAAAAAATTTGTAATACTACTAATCCACTATTTGGATTTTCTCCTGTGATTAAACTATGTATTTTGTTTGTAAAATTATAAGGATTTGGTCCCATTGCTATTAAAGCCTGAAATTCTTGTGGGAATTCTAACTTATAAGCTTCCCATAATCCTTTTGTTGATTCTTCTAAGAAAGTTTTCATATATTTATACATTGTTTCTGCATCTGTTTCGTGATAGGTTTTTATATAGTCTACTACTACTATTCCTTTCCAAAGATCTATTACTGAGTTCCACATTTGTGGGTCGTGTGACGCTATATTTAATATTTTACCTTTATTTCCTCCTTCTTGTAGTCTTATAGGTTCCTCTATAGGCATCCTTTTTCCTCATGATTTTACATTTTCTATTTCTATTTCTTGACTCAATCTATATACCCTTCTTCTAGGTACATTTCTCGTACTAGTACCTACTGTACTTTGATGAATTGTTCTCTGAAATGGGCTAGGACTTAAACTAGTGGATTCCATTAATTCTTTTAAACTTATTAAAGATTCTGTCTCGGTTTCTTCATAGCTATCCTTTATTTCTTCTAGAATTTGTGAAATACTTTGTGATCTATATCCCCAATTGTCCTTTCTTAATTCGCATTTCCTAAAATGTTCTTCTGTTTCACTCAGAGTTAAATTTTCGAGTTTACATGCTTTACATTTAACAGTACTATCTTTATTTTCTCTAACTAATATCCTAGCTTTTTCTAATGCTTTGTCTACTTCGAATTCATCTTGTATTATTTCAATATTCATACATTCACTGTCTTCTACCGTACTTTCTGTTTAATCATTTACTTCCCTATGAGTGGTATAATTATAATCTGTGAACCTTATTGAAGTTTATCCCCTTGAATTTGTATACATTAAATGAGATTCTGGTTTTAATATTTTTGGTTTTGCAAAGTCCTCTAGATTCCATTCTAATCCTGCATATTCTTCTGAGTCTATTTTGATGGGTTTTATTAGTTTTATTCCTTTATTTCCCATTACTTATACTACATCATCTACCTTAATTTTAAATTTTGTATTACTATTTGTTGCCATATTTTCTATAAATCCTACGTATATTAATAAATTATTTCCGTTATTCATTTCTTCATATCCTTTAGTTTGTATTCCTATTTTAATATTTTTTCCAAATTCTACTAAGTTTATCATGCAATCTGGGCTTATATAGAATATTCCTCCATTATTCGTCATATCTACTTCTGTTAAACCTATTATAGATTTCTTTTGGTCAGACCATCTATCATCATATACTACAACTAATACCTTAGTTCCTAAATTTTTTCTAGTTAATCCTTTTAATCCTATTACTATTAATCCCATATGCATCAAATTCTTTTTGTAGTTTTTTATTTGTCTTACTGATTCTGAGTTGATTAAATTTATTGTTGCAACTTTGTTTCCTATAACTGATAATTGTTCTTCTCTGTAATGTCTATATAATTGTGAATTATTCGAAAAATATCCTGCGTTATATAATGCTTTTGGGTTGAGTAGTCTCAATTGATTTTGTGAAAATATTTGTATATCTTTATCTATATCTATTATTTCGTCTAATTGTTGTTGTTCTTCTTGTTCTTTCCTAGTTAGGATTCTTGTTAGCATATTATTACCTATTCTGTTGTCTTAGAAACTTACTCTAGGTCTTACTTCATTTGTTGTTCTTGTCCTACTTGAAAAAAGGTCCATTTTTAGGCTTCCTTACTAATTTAAGTTTTTCTTTTTGGGGTGTTATTCTACCTTTTTTAATTGTTCTATTAAATCTTCTACCTCTGTATTCTTTGGGTTTTCTATTTCGGTTCTTAATTCTTTGTCCTTAAATAATTTTATCTAATTTTCTTATTAAGTTCTAAGAGTAATGCTATTATAGTATTATTTTATTTTATTTGTAATTGGTCTGATTTTCCTTGAGGAACGTATTCTGTAAGTCCTTCTGGGCTAGACTGAACTTTTTCTGTTAATTTTAATGCTTTCTCGTAAACCTGTCCTAAATCGTTCATGAAAGAGAGATTTCTTTTATTGTCTCTAGTGTTTCTTTAAGGTGTTTATCTCACTTGTTAATACTTCTACTTGATGCGTAATTTTTTCTATTAATTTGGTTTTTTGTACTTCTAATTCTTTAGTTTTTTCTGTAATAGTTTTAACCAATTTTTCTATCTCGTTTTTAGTGGGTATTTTTTCGAGGTTAAACTTATTATTTAAGAATTGTATTTTTCTGTCTATCTCTAGTTCTTGAGACTTTATGAAATCAAAATTTTGTTCTAATTTAAAGTCTTTCTCTGTTTAATTTGTAACGATTCTACAATTTCTAGTGTTCTTAGTATGCTTTTATTATTTTCGTGAGATTTTTCGCTAAGGTTAATTATTAAATCTATCAATGTATTGTATTGCTTATCTTCTGTATGTAATATATGTTCTCCACTATTAAAATTACACTTTATAACTGAATTATCTTTTAATATTCTATATTTCTTTTCTGGATGTATTTTTAGATCTAAATATTCTATGTTCTTTAATCTATCTATTTTGATTAGCCTAATGGTATCCAAATTTTCTTATTCTTCAAAAATTTTATTCTTTGGTTTTCCAAATATATTTCACCTTCTATATATTGTAATTCCCACTCTAAAACAGATATTGTTTCTTTACTAATACTACGTTTTATTATATAACTAGGTTCTGTATTAATTATTGAATCAGATTCTTGTATCTATTTAGCTAATTCTAAAGTTGTCGTTAAGAGATTGCTGACCTTTTTTAAAATTTCTTTAATTCTGTTTGTCTTTGTAAGATTCCACTTAAGATCCAATAATTAAAGGCTATTCGTTTAGTTAAAGGATGTTGTCTCGTAAATATTATTTATCCTAATGGGATATGTTTTATCTCATTTCTGATTGTCCTAAAATAATCTTTTTCTCGTTCTATTTCTATGGTGAATGTTTTTATTTCTGAAATAATACGATTTTTAAGTTCTGGGTTGTTTAATTTGCCTGCTTCTCGTCTTTCGCAAAGAGCTAATTGTATTTCTAACCGATCTATATAGTCTGTATAATTGCTAATATTCGCTAAGGTAATATATATTAATTTATATTGGAAACTTATAGATCTAGTAAAACTATGTTGTTTCATAAAATTGTGGTCCAAAAATCTTCTGGTTCAGTCTCTTGAAGGCTTCAGTCATTGAAGAGCAGTGATCACATAAAATTATTTTATCTGTGTCTTTTTGGATAATATATTGTGAGGTTTTTTCTGAGTGCTGGGGAAATATAATAATTTAGTCTTAATACACCTCGTGCATAGTCTAATGCTTCAGTAAAGTCATTAAAGCCTTTGAAAATGGGGTTTTCCAAATCTTTAATAGAATCTAATACTTCCAATGATGTCTGAAAAATATCATTTGTCTTTTCATGTATAACTACATAATACTTAAATCTTTTTTCTTGATTTTTGTCTGTAAAATACTGGTATAAAGCATTTATGGCTGCTATAAAATATTTAGTGTCTTTTTTATTATATGCTATCCATAAATTATCGATCAAACACCTATGTGGTCTATCTATGACGCATTCTGGTAAAATTCTAAATGATAAGTTTGATGAAGGAAAAAATATTAAGTTATGTTTTTCGAAATTCATTCTTTCCATACTATTCTGTTCTACTAGAGATTGTGGCTTAAATTTAAGATTACCTAACATTGTCTCAAAATATTTGTCTGAGGGTGAGGCTTGAACGCCCTTTCCCTTCTCTTCATTCTTGAGAGTTGTTGGTCTCATGCTGTAAAGGTATAACATATTTATTTGTTGACCGTAATTTTTAATCTACTCAATTGATCTGCTAAGTTATTATCTTTTCCTTTGATATGTTCAAATATGAGGTTATAAATTGATATAGTTTCAATGAAATTTAACCATCTTCTTCTACTACTATTTTTTTCATTTATTTTTTGGTGAAACTTAACTATGGCTTCACAATCAGTTCTTATTAATATTTATTGTTTGTTTAATATATATAATCTGAAACTATTTAACCCATATATCATAGCTAATATTTCTGTATCTACACTACTTATATTTCCTTTTTCTTCATATTTACCACTTTGATAAGCACATATTTTTTCTGTGCTTTTATCACTATACTTATTGGGTTTGGCTTTTAAGACCGCTCCCCATCCTTCAAAACTTCCATCTGTTTCTATAATTAAGTAATCTGATTATAATGGAATGTTTAATTCAGGAATATTTTTTATTTTTTTATATCTTCAGTATTAAAATGTCTTTGTCCTGTAGAGCCTGTCTTAGCATATAGAGGTCCTGCTATTTTTCCTAGATCTTTTATAAAACTTCTTGCATAATTTACTATACCTAGGAACCTTTGTAATTCTTTAATATTGTCTAATTTATCTGGCAACTCTAAAGCCTTTTTAGCGATATGAGGTTGTAATTTAATTTTCCCATCTCCTAAAACGACTCCTAGAAAATTTATATGATTTTTACATAATTTCATCTTCTTTTTACTAATTATTATTCCATTATCTACAAATAATCTAAATACTGTCTGTAGATGTCCTATAATATCTTTACTAAATACTAATATATCATCGACATATACAAGAACAAATCTTTTATATTTTCCAAATATACTATCCATTTTTTGTTGAAAAATTGGTGGTGTTGTCTTTAATCCAAACGACATTACCAGCCATTCGAAGTGCCCTTCTGGACAAGTAAATGTTGTCCATTCTATACTTTCTTCGTGCATTTTTACTTGCCAGTATCCTGATTTACAATCAAATTTACTGAAGATCCTTTTTCCTTTTATTTTGTTTATTAGTTCTGTTTTATCTGGTAACTTATATCCATCTGTTCTAGTATAGTCATTAAGTCTTTTGTAGTTTATTACCATCCTAGCCTTTCCTCTTATTATTTCATTATGGTTTCTTACCATGAAGGCTACTGACCTATGTTTAGAGGTGGATCTTCTTATTACTCCTAAATTCATGAGTTCTTTGATTTGTATTTTAAAATATTCTAAATCTTAATTTGTGGCTTCTATTATAGGGGAGGGTTATACGCTAAGCAATGGGGTATGATTTGTGCCTCTTCCCCTCTCTCTCTTTCTTTGTCATGCTCACCGTCGGCGACCATCAATATCCAGCCACCTTCTCAATGCTGGCCAACGTCCTCTTCTTCTTACCTTAACTTATTTTCTTCTCATCTTCTTTCCCTCACCCAAAAATCAGCCGCGAACAGTCACCAAAAATAGGCATAACCTGTTGAAAAAGATAAAAAAAAAATATCACAAGTCCCTCACTCTCAGATCGGTCGCCATCTTCACAATGAGATGCTAGATCTTGATAGGAAAATATCTATATACCATTGGATCTACCATGTTTTTGCTAGAGAAACCGAACTCCGATCATTCCTGACTACTACGCTCCTACAAACATTTAGCTATGCTTTCAAATTTCTGACTTCGGCTTCTTTTTCGACTTATGGAAATTTTGTGTTGATATGTTTTTACCTTAAAATTCGAGTAACAATTAAACATGTATTGTGGTTATAAGAATACGTGATCTAATTTAATATCAATTGGTAAAAAGTGAATTAAAAGAATGAATTGGAGGATTAAGTAAATCGAACCAGTATATCAGTAGTGCGCTTGACCTCGATTCAAGATGGTCTCGAGGATCGGTAGTAAGGGAAATGAAGAAAAAATAGTAAATAATAATGAACAGTAAGGAAAATAGAGCAGTGTATGTATACTAATCAGTGAATGATGATGCATACAAAAGAATGGGGTCCCTCCTTATATAGTAGAGGAATCTTAAATAAAGTACAATTCTGATAACGGAAACAAATCCCATGATTGTGTGTCAATTACCGCCTGATTCGATCTACTCTGTGATTCCCACCTTGATCATCAACCGGTTGTTAATATCTCGTTATTCCGTTACTATGCCTCACTCGAGATTGGTCATGCTCAGTCTCGATCTTAAGCGAGCACATCGATCTTTATGTCTTCGAGTTTGAGCTTGGTCGATTATGAGCTTATCCTTGAGGCAATTCCTTGAGTCTATAAAGTCTGACATACCTGATTTTAACCGTATACAGATAGTCCTCGCATTTCTTAGAGTAAAATGACAAGAAACAATTTGAGCCTTGATTCTCTGACACCTCAATCATGACGTCATCCTCGTGATGTGAGCGATGGATGTGACCGAAATGTCCCGCCGGTCCAGATCCCCAAACCATTAATATGTGTCAGTTAGCGGTCGGCCACTAATGCCACCGAACGGTCTCCATAAGCCTGTAAATACCATCTCCTTTATTGAATTAGACTTTATTCCAAAACCTTTTCTCAAATCTTTACAAGCTTCTCTACCTTATTCAAGTTTATCTTCGTTTATCAGTTTGCGTTTACCATAACATCAATTCCTTCTCCTTCCTTGAACTTCATATAGCGATGGCTAAAACATCAAAAACTGTTCCCCAAAAGGAAAAAGCCTCTTCATCGCTGTCGGCCGGCGATAAAATGCCGATGGATCCCCATATTGAAGAGTGTGTTCTTGGGCCAGTCGAACTGACTTTCGACTTCAAAGTCGAAAAACCTTCCTTAGTTCCTGGTCGATGTGAGCCCATGTCGTTGTACATCTGTTTGATATCTGAAGACGATCTCAAACAGGTGAAAAAGGACTGTAACTCGGACAACAAAGAGGTGGTGATTCCTTCCCCCGAGGAGGACATCACTACCCATGTGAAAGGGTTTTTAAGTGTTTACACTTACCCTTTCACATTGGGCCCCGTAGATCTGGTCATACTCAATTTTTTCCGCTAATATCGAGTGATCCTTGGCCAGATCTATCCCTCATTTTGGTGTATCGTCATCCTGCTAAGATTCTTAGCAAGGTCGATGGGATGTCTTTCACCCTCTACCATTTGATTAGGTTATACAATCCTCATCTTTATCAAGGTGGGTTGATAAGTCTTCAGCGCTGGGCCACAAAAACACTGTTCTCGAGCATTAACCAGGACAAGGGCCGAGGTTGGATGGGTTGATTTTTCCGAATCAAGGCCTCCAAATCTGATCCCCACCGAAAAAATGCCATTCCCCGAGGAATGGAACGTGAAACGTAAGTATAATCTCATCGATTTTGTTTATCGCTTTGCTTCTTTTGTTCCTTTCTGACCCAAGTTCTTTTTTCATAGTGCAGCTTCCCATTAGTTCCCTGGTGCGATTCCGGACCTCGCAGGCTGGGTTCGACAACTAGCCTCCACCTCTTCATATGCCGAGCGTTGTTGGCGCGATTTGGCCAAGGGTCGGTGGGAGGCTAAAAACCACGATGACTCCCTTTGCCTGTACATCGATGCTTCCCTGTAGAATACTCCATTCTTGTTGACCCAAGTCACTGCATAGTTTTGAAGATTGACAAATGTCTGACCAGTTAAACCAGGTCCATCAGAGCACACATACTTGACTTGACGCGTTGGCACATGAACCGTATATGCATAGGAGATGAATCTGATTGTGAAGTATCAATGAACAAAGAGAGTGTCTCCTAATGCGAAAAGGTTGCAAATTGATAAGAGAATATAAGTCGAATTCAGCAAGGACAGTAATGAAGGAAGGAAGTTGAGTTTAATACACACTCTTTCTCCCAGGAAGAGTTGTACCAGAACTGAACGACAAACTCAACAACTGACTCTATAAATAATTGAAGTATTCTTGCTTGAATCATCAACGCATAAGTGCAAAAGTGAATCAAGATCTGAAAGAAAAATTCCCATAGATTTTGCAAGCAGAATTACTGTGCGATACAAAGGCTACAGACCAGCTAGAAGAACCAGTTCCTTCTGTTTGTCATTGAGTCTAGTTGGTTGTAGTAGGCGCTTTAATATTTCATCTTTTCAGCTTTCATAGAAGCAATTGTAATAGGTAAACATTGTTCAAGTTAGAGTTAACTTGAAGCTTGTAGAAATTAGCTAGAGGCTAGTTACTACGAAGGGATTAGAGTTAGTCCTAGATTACAAAAGAGTTTATTTTGTAAGTCCGTTTGGCTTAGAGTTTTAGTGAAGAGTTTGAGAAAATCTTACTGAGGAGTAGTCCGTGGTTTTTTCACCTTTTGAGCCAGGTTTTTTCCACATAAAAATCTCTGTGTTTTTACTTTA
Source organism: Nicotiana knightiana (assembly GCA_005239525.1). Classification (NCBI taxonomy): domain Eukaryota; kingdom Viridiplantae; phylum Streptophyta; class Magnoliopsida; order Solanales; family Solanaceae; genus Nicotiana; species Nicotiana knightiana. The sequence continues at coordinate 117,056 of ML420739.1, read as the reverse complement.
CTGCTTTTATTATTCCACAATAGTAGAAGTTGGAACACCAAGAAGAACCAGGTTCTTCTAGAGAGACAGGACTCGAAAAATTGGATACCACACAAATTAACCTATCTTCTTGTGTGGCATTGACGTCTAAAACATCAATTCTAACTCGATTTCTTTTCATATATGTGTTGGAGACAACGTTGTCATGAGGCCACCTCCTCCTGGGAAAGAGGAGGCCCGAAGCCTACCAAAAAGAAGAAGAGGAGGAAACCTACTCCTCCCGATACCCCCAATCCAAAGAAAATCAAGTCCCGTAAGTCAAAGTCCGATCCTTCCCCTCTGCGTGCCGACGTAGTACAACAATTACGAGAGGAAGTTGAAGAAGGTGAGGATGTCGGCTGCTTGCTGGTAACTCGAAAAAAGGGAAGCACTAAAGCTTCCAAGAGCGTCGAGCCAGTGGTGGTCGAAACAATTCAATCTTGGACCGAAGACACCTCGAAAGAGGATCCGAGCAAAGTCCCCGAGAAATCGGGTATTGAGAATGCCGCCCACCGTGATGAACAACCGACGGGTGTGCCCGAAGGGTCTAGCTCTGAGGCCCATTCAAAGAGAATATGATGTCCCAAGTGACTCACTTGGGATAATTAATATTGGCGATTCGTCGCTTGTCCCTACGTTCATGCTCGAGCCATGGAGACTCCCGATGTGGGGCTGGCCCAAGAAGGGAATGATATATTCCGGGATTGCTTCACAGGAGTCAACGATGGTCCCGACTGGATGCGTTGATCATCTTTGACGAGCCTTAGCAGCATCTGGAAAAAGTAAGCCTTAGACCCTATAAATATGATTGCTTTTTATTCTCATTCTTCCAAGTCTGATTTCCCTTTTTGTGTATAGGCCATGGTGCCCCATCGAGAGGCATCTTCCAAATACTGAGCTGAGATGATCCGATGTGATGCCGAACTCAAGAAGCTCGTGGAGGAAATAAATGGCCTCAAACTCCTCTACGTTCAAAAGGAAGAGGAGATCCGGAACCTCCAAGATGAAATCATAAGAGCTCATCGAGAACAGACCGAGCTCATCGAACGGGTAATGTAACTTTTTGAGAGTTTGTTATGTGTTAACTTTATTTTGGAAATTAATCTTTTGACTTTGCAGGCCCAACAGAAGGGGGAATTGGTCGAGCAGATTCGAGAGGAGGCCAAGATGAAGGAGGCCGAAACTCTAGGGTGGAAGCAGAACATGAATCATCTCACCTCGTTGAAGCACACTATTTGTGCCCAATATACTTCGATCGAGTGTCAACTTCGAGGTGTGAAGGAGGAAAGCTTGGTCCGGGCCCAGAAGATTGAGCAGCTCGAAGCTATGTTGCCCGCTGAGCTTGCAAAGGCTAAATCTGAGGCAGAGACGCTTGTGTTCTCTTACCAAGCTGATGCCGAGGCTGCCAACACTCGGGCGCAGGAGATCATTATTGCTGCTGAAGTCAAGTTGTCTTATGTTGTTGATCATGCTAGGTGCCAATCCCGGAGGGAGACTCTCGAGGGGGTACATGCTCGGGGCTTCGACCTCTCGGCTGATATCGAGAGTGAAAAAGTCTTGGAGGATGAGGCCGCAGCCTTACTTTCCGATGATGAAGACTCGACGAGCGGCTCCGAGGGCGAAGGAGATGAGGATGGAATCCCCGATGATGCGGCCTCCGAAGGTGCAACTCCCCAAGTAGATTAGGCACTTAGGATTTTTCTTCTTTTTTGTTTTTTCTTTGTTTTTTGTGTAAGAGCCCACATGGTCTTTGTAAATACCTTTTATAAAAAGTTCTTTCTCTTTCCAGTTTGTCCCTGATTTGCGATAGATTCTATTTTTCTTTTGCCTTGTTGTTGTTTTAGTCTTTGTAGTCAACACTAGCTCGGACATAAATCTAATCCTTAGGTTTTAAAAGTGAGTTCTCGAGCTCAATAATACGTTCGAGATTTCGAATGGCTTTATTGATGCCATAACTACACAATTTTTATAACTAAGTTTGAGTGAGTTTTGAACTTAGAATAGAACTAACCCTTCGGTTTTTAATCAAGTAATGGGTAAGTTTTCAAGTTACAATAACATATCCCTTGAGGTTTTATGAGAATTTTCGAGCTATATTCTAATTAACTTAATTTGAGCTTGAAATAGTGGAACCCTTAGATCCGAATCGAGTGAGAACGAGGTCTCGAACTGTAACTGTGTTGGCCCTTAGGCTCGTTAGACTGGGCAGGTTTGGCCTATAAAAATGTCACGCCCCAAAAACGAGGGACGAGACCGGCGCCCAACCGGATGAACTCGGTCAATCGGACCTGGATTGCCTTTCTTACCCAACACATTTCCCCGTGTTTGTAATGTACATTTATAAGTGAAACAACAAAATAGAATAAAAGCATGCATTTACAACATAAGTCATATTTTCTCTTTTAACATTTTCAACATTTAATCTTCTCAAAACATACATTCTAAAATACAACACTCCCGATACGGGATCATGATTACAAACGAGTACGACAACTACCCCAGATACATATATACAACCCATATAATATCTACGGAGCCTCTAAAGATACGGAGAAGAGTATATAAACTTGCCGGTAACAAGACCCCGGCTTTACCTTAACAGAAAAAAATATACAAAAGAAGATGGAATAGACCATGCACGACCCCGAAAGGAAGTGCGGCTCACCAGAACTACTGAGGAGATGAAAGGAAAGCACCACTATCGGCTGGCCGAGCTACCTTCTATAGAACCACATACATCCATATAAAAGATGTAGCGCCCCCGGTAAAAGGGACGTTAGTACCATGGAATAGTACTAGTATGTATGAACAAGCTTTACTCTAAGTAAAATCAAACAATACACAGATAGGAGACAGTCAAAGAAACCAAACAAATACTGCAGAGATCCCACCTTACAAACAATTTTGTTGCGGTGTGCAACCCGATCCCACCCTAGAATCACATTACACCCTTATTACTTCTGTTGCGGCGTGCAACCAGATCCCACCTTACAATCATATTTGAAAGCAACATCAACCAATCAATTCAAACACAAGGATTTTCATCATCAAGAACATACATTCGTAACAATAAAATAACCATGTGAAATCAAGGCCATAGTAATCTTTACCAAATAGTGAGTCATATACGGCATACCATTAACATATATTTCAATTAGATAAATCCACATTTCCTTTCCATTACTTGCTACACAACATTTAGCACTTAGATACATTCAATAATTTGTTTCGTTATCATTTCTTTCATTTTGCAGCACATCCTCTCATACCGATGTATTCAACATTTAACGAGCTTTGCACATGATATAATAAGCACAAAGAATCACCTTTTCACAATCTCATATAGCATGGTGGCATGGTAATCAACTAGGACAATCAGAGAACAGAATCTTACGCCTCAACACATTAGAACAATTGATTCACATATGCATAAGCCAGAAACTCATATCGAATGCTCGGACACCAACAAGGTGACTCTACGAAGATTAAAGTTAGCCATACATACCTCGAGCCGAAATTCCCCTTTAATATCTATTCTCAACCCACCGGACCTTCTATCGCCTCCAATCTAATTTACAAGATGCCATGTTTAGACTTAGAATTAGAAATCATGAATTCATTTGGGCATTTTATCAAACACTATGTGATCCTTTAGATTAACTATCCCCTTTTTAGTTAAAGATTGCCCAAGCTTACTTCCTTTTTCTAGATTATGGTAGATTATTCATATGCATGCAAGGTCTTAACTCTCATCTTCAAGAACCAACCTATGTGTGTTCCATTCTTAACCAAAACTTGATAATTGAATGGAAATGGGGTGAGGACTTACCTCTTATGGTGAAGAAGATGTAGATTACTCGATATTTTTCGGGCGTGAGTAGAGATGATGGGCCAATTTGATGAAGAAGGAGACTTTCTCTCACTAAACTCACTCTCCCTTCTCTCTATTTTAATAAGATAGTCTTTAAAAATGAAGGGGAGGGGTGTTTTATTAAACTGGGGGTCGGGTTTCAAAATTAGAAACTAGAAGCCCCGAAGCAGGTATACGGTCAGGAATGCGATCGCATTCCTACTATGCAGTCCTCATACCTGTCGCATAAATGGCCTTCAGATGAGCCAAAAAGGAAAGCAGACTGCCTAGGTATGCGACCACTATGCGGTCTGCATACCTGTTATGCAATCGCATAGTGCATCGCATAACTCCCTCTGCAAAAATAGAGGTGCAAGAATGCGACAACTATGTGGCCCACATTCGTGAAATGCGATCGCATTATAGGCCGCGTAGCTGTCCTCAAAATGGACAGTAACTGTCCAGGTATGCGACCACTATGCGGTCCGCATACCTGATCTGCGATCGCATAGTGGGCCGCAGACCCGCGCAGTTCTGGATAATTTTATCATTTAAGTCCTGGGGGTACTTTTTACTCCACAAGGGTCCGTTTTAAGAATTTCTACAGTTATAACCACATGGGAACCCATCTAGGCATTGCTTTTAGATTCTAAATTTTACGGGTTTCTACATCCTCCCCACTTAGAATCATTCGTCCGCAGATGAGGATCGGGGAATCACTTAGTTAAGAGAAAACAAAACATGCCAACCCCCAAATTTTTACTAACTCCAATATTTTCTGAAAATTTCGCTAGAGTTTCCTTTGTAATTAGGCCTATCTACCTGTCTTCAGAGAGCCCCCGAAACACATTTTAACCAATTCCACACATATTCAGTTACTCTATCAACTTGCACATAATCTGTTCATTTCAACAAGTTGCATATAATTCAATTACTTCCATAAGCCTCACATAGTTCAGTTAACTCCAAAAAATTGCACATAATTCAACTATTACAATGAGTTGCACATAATTCAGCTATTACAATGAGTTGCACATAATTCAGCTATTTTAAGGAGTTGCACATGATCCAACTAATGACAATAACATATACATTTATGGCAAAAAGTTTGAGAAGTCACAATAGTAGGGTAATTAAGGGAGTGGAGTGTTCTTGCACAAAATTTGACACCAATGTAATTGCTTAGAGATGACAACTTTCAAAACCACTACCAGACTTATTCAAACAAGTGGGGATATTTCTCTTTCATTTCATTTTCCACTTCCCGCGTGGCTTCTTCGACTTGTTGACTCCGCCATAATAGTTTGACCGAAGCGACCTCTTTGTTTCTCAACCTACGAACTTTCCTATCAACAAAAACAAGCGCAACATCTTCATATGACAAATTTTCATTAATTTCAATGGTCCCAACTGGCACGATGACAGATGGATCTCCAACTACCTTCTTCAGCATGGACACATAAAACACCGGGTGCACTAATGACATCTCAGGGGGCAATTCCAGCCTATACGTCACCTGACCTATCCTTTGAGAAATCCTATATGGACCGACATACCTGGGGTTCAATTTCCCTTTCTTCCCAAACCGCATCACTCCATTCATGGGAGACACCTTCAAGAATACCCAATCATCTACTTGAAACTCCAAATCTCTTCGGCGAACGTCCGCATAGGATTTCTGACGACTCTGAGCAGTCTTCATCCTCTCCTGAATGACTCTAACTTTTTCCATAGCTTAGTGCACAAGATCCGGCTCTAGCAGTTCCGCCTCCTAACCTCGAACCATCCTATCAGAGACATACACCTCCTTTCGTACAATGCCTCAAATGGGGCCATTTGAATACTAGCATGGAAACTATTATTATAAGCAAATTCTATAAGCGACAAGTGATCATCCTAGCTACCCTTAAAATCTAATACACAAGCTCGTAACATATCTTCAAGCGTCTGAATGGTCCGCTCTGCCTGACCGTTCGTTTGCGGGTGAAAAGATGTGCTGAGATTTACCTGCGTACCCAAACCTTGCTGAAATTTCTTCCAAAAGTTAGCTGTGAACTGGGCCCCTCGATCCGGGATAATAGATACTGGAGTGCCATGGAGCCTGACTATTTTTTTGATATACAACTGAGCGTACTGTTCTGCAGTAGCGGTGGACTTGACTGGCAAGAAATGCGCCGAATTCGTGAGCCGATCCACTATTACCCAAACTGAGTCGAACCTCGCAGAGTGCGAGGTAACCCCACCACAAAGTCCATATTGATCATTTCCCATTTCCATGTTGATATTTCCATAAGCTGTGCCAATCCACCGGGCCTCTGATGCTCGGCCTTCACTTGCTGACAATTTGGACACCTAGCCACAATGTCCGCAAATCCCCTCTTCATACCATTCCACCAATAAATCTCTTTGAGATCGGGATACATCTTCGTACAACCTAGGTGTACGGAATACCTGGAATTGTGAGCCTCTACCATAACTCTCTCCCGAAGATCATCCACATCCGGAACACATAGCCTCCCTTGACACCACAAAACATCGTCATCATCGCCGAGTGAAAATGTTGTAGTCTTGTGATTCAGAATTGCTTCTCCCAACTGTGCTAAAGATGGATCCCTGAATTTCTTTCCCTTGACTTCAGCTACAAGAGAATATTCTGCTCCATTACGCACCACGACATCCCCTTCGTCTGAGTTCGAAAGACAGACCCCCATACTAGCCAAGTGATAAACTTCTCGAGCCAAAAGCCTCTGTCCAGCTTCCAAATGTGCCAAGCTACCCATGGATTTCCGATTAAGAGTGTCGGCTACCACATTCGCCTTCCCTGGGTGGTACAAAATTTTCATATCATAGTCCTTGAGAAATTCTAACCACCTTCGTTGCCTTAAGTTCAACTCCTTCTTCTTGAATAAATACTGAAGACTCTTGTGGTCTTTGAACATGTCCACATGGACCCCATAAAGATAATGCCGCCAGATCTTTAATGAAAACACAACTACCGCGAGCTCCAATCATGCATCGGGTAATTCTTCTGGTGATTCTTGAGCTGCCTAGAAGAATATGCTATTAACTTAACACATTGCATCAATACACACCCCAAAACAACCCTTGAAGCATCACAATACACCACAAACCCTTCTGAACCTTCTGGCAAGGTCAACACTGGTGCCGAAGTCAATCTTGATTTCAATTCTTGAAAACTCTTTTCGCAAGCATTGGACCACTAAAACTTAACCGCTTTCTGCGTCAGCTTAGTCAATGGGGAGACGAGGGTAGATAATCCCTCCACAAACCTCCGATAATATCCATCCAAACCTAAGAAGCTGCAAATCTCTGTCGGGGTCGTTGGTCTAGGCCAATCCTTTACCGCTGCAATCTTTTGGGGATCAACACAAATCCCTTCCCTGAAACAACATGGACCAATAAGGTGACTGATTCTAGCCAAAATTCACATTTTGAAAATTTTGCATACAACTGGTGCTGATGAAGAGTCTGCAGAACTGCCCTGAGGTGATTAGCATGATCTTCCTGACTTTGTGAATAAACAAGGATATCATCAATGAAGACAATCACAAAGGAGTCAAGAAACGTCTTGAAAACCCGATTCATAAGATCCATAAAAGCCGCTGGGGCGTTGGTTAGCCTAAAAGACATTACCAGAAATTCAAAGTGCCCATATCGAGTGCTGAAGGCAGTCTTAGGAATATCCTCCTCCCTGATCTTTAACTAGTGATACCCGGACCACAAATCAATCTTTGAGAATAACTTAGCACCTTGCAACTGGTCGAACAAATCATCTATCTGAGGAAATTGGTATTTGTTTTTGATGGTGACCTTGTTGAGCTGCCGATAATCAATACACATCCGAAGAGATCCGTATTTCTTTCTAACAAAAAGAACCGATGCGCCCCAAGGGGACACACTTGGCCGAATTAAACATTTTTCTAATAGATCTTTCAATTGTTCTTTTAACTCTCTCAATTCCGCTGACGCTATTCGGTAGGGTGGAATAGATATTGGATGCGTATTTGGCAATGCATCTATCCCAAAATCGATCTCTCTATCTGGTGGAATCCTAGGAAGCTCGTCCGGAAATACTTCAAGAAATTCATTCACAACAGGCACAAATTCGGGAGCAGGCACCTCTGAAGTGGTGTCCACAACCCAGACCAAATGGTAGATGCACCCTTTTCTGATCATCTTTGAGGACTTAAGGTAAGAAATAAGCCTACCTCTTGGCACAACATTATTCCCCTCCCACTCGATAACTGGTTCATTAGGAAACTCGAGCCTCATAATTCTGGTTCGACAGTCGAGTTTAGCAAAGCACGAATAGAGCCAATCCATCCCCATAATTACATCAAAATCTACCATTTCTAACTCAATAAGATCGGCCGTGGTACCCCGACCACGCACCGTGACAACACAATTCCTATTGAATCGCACGACCGTAATAGAATTACCGACCGGAGTCGACACAGAGAACGACTCGTGAAGCTGTTCGGGTTCTATCCTAAAACTTAAAGCAATAAATGGAGTAACATATGACAAAGAAGACCCGGGATCAATAAGAGCATAAACATCATGTGAACGAACAGTCAGAATACCTGTGACAACATCTGGAGAAACCTCCGCACTCTGGCGACCACTCAAAGCATAGAACCGACTGGGTCCCCCTTGACCCCGTGCTCTACTCCTAGCTGCACCGCGCCCTGCTGGAGCTGGAGGGCCACGGGCTGGAGGGCGTGTTGAAGATGTAGCGGTTGAAGAACTGGATGGCTGAGAAGTGCCCCTACACTAACTGGTGCACGACAGTCTCGCTGAACATGGCCTCTCACTCCACACCTGTAGCATACCAGTATGTCCAAGTAACAGGGCTCAGAATGAAACCTCCCGTACTTAGGGCATGGGGCCCTCCGCTGCTTCTGGAACCTCCCACCTGAACGACCGGACTGATGGAATCTCCTTATATCTGAACCTGGTACAACGCGACCTCCCTGCTGACTGTGCCCTGATGGCGGCGCACTGTCTGAGGACTGAGCATAGGACTGAGACGGCCCTGATGACCCTCTCCCAAGGGCTGATCTCCCTCCTCCAACTGAACTCCCAGGGTTGCCCGCTGACCGGGCCCTACTACTACTCTCCCTCTCCATTCTTATCTTTAATTTCCAAGCCTCCGTAGCCTGGGCAAATCCCACAATCTTCCCGTAGTTCATATATGAATACAGAGCAGTTGTAGCAGCTTCATTAATAACCAAGAGACCAAGGCCCTGAACAAACCGACTAACTCTAGCCTCCATAGTAGACACCATGTGAACAACATATTTGGACAAGCGTACGAACTCCATATGATACTACGACACACTCATGTTGCCCTGCTTAAGGGCCTCAAACTCTGTAGCACGGGCTGCCATAATCTCGGCAAGCAATAAATGACCCATAAAGGCATCCACAAACTCCTCCCACCTTGCCGGAGGGCTCCCCTCTCCACGGGAACTCTCCCACATCTTGAACCACCAGTATGCCACTCCCTTCAGACGATAGGAAGCCAAATCAACCCCCTCTGTCTCAGTAGCCCTCATAACTCAGAGGGTCTTGTACATCTCACCAAGGAACTCTTGAAGATCAGCCTCTAGGTTGGTGCCTGTGAGCTCTAGAGGCGCTAACCGCAGAAACTGGTTGACTCTAGAACCTGAAGAATCCCTTGGCTCGATAGAGGATGCAGGGGCATTATTTGATCTTTGGGTCTGAGAGGCCACTAACCGGGTCAACATCTGGATAGCTCCCTTGAGTTCCTATCAGAATTACCGGGACCGGAAGCTAGAGCTGGAGGTAGGTCAGGAATATCAGTGGGAGGGATTTCAGCACCCTCCGCTGGAGTAGGAATAGGAATAGTATGGCCTGGAGTGGAGGAGTCAGGCTGATTTGTGGCCGGGGAATCATTCGCACCCCCACCATCAGCTGGAGAATTTATAACTAGTCCTGGGGTGGCATTGGCCTATAGGCCGAGTCGAGCTCTCTTCTTGAGTGCCATTTACTGAAAATTGGAACAATGCACGAGTTAGAGGTAGACAACCTCACCTTTCACCATATCGCACGATATAGCATAGCAATAAAAGGGTACTTTCCTAAATGTCCATGCAGCCCCCTAATTATAGATGTGGTCGACAACACACCGATAGATGTGCAACCCGATTCCACCTTACAATCACATTTGATAGCAACATCAACCAATCAATTCAATCACAAGGATTTTCATCATCAAGAATATACCTTCGTAACAACCAAATAACCATGTGAAATCAAGGCCATAGTAATCTTAACCAAACAGTGAGTCATATACGTCATACCATCAACATATAGTTCAATTAGATAAATCCACATTTCCTTTTTCCATTACTTGCTACACAATATTTAGCACTTAGATACATTCAACAATTTGTTTCGTTATCATTAATTTCATTTTGCAGCACATCCTCTCATACCGATGTATTCAACATTTAACGAGCTTTGCACATGATAGAATAAGCACAAAGAATCACCTTTTCACAATCTCGTATAGCATGGTGGCATGGTAATCAACTAGGACAATCAGAGAATAGTATCTTACGCCTCAATACATTAGAACAATCGATTCATATATGCATAAGCCAAAAACTCATACCGAATGCTCGGACACCAACAAGGTGACTCTACGAAGATTGAAGTTAGCCATACATACCTCGAGTCGAAATTCCCCTTTAATATCTATTATCAATCCACCGGACCTTCTATCACCTCCAATCTAATTTACAAGATGCCATGTTTAGACTTAGAATTAGAAATCATGAACTCATTTGGGCATTTTATCAAACACTATGTGATCTTTTAGATTAACTAGCCCCTTTTTAGTGAAAGATTGCCCTAGCTTACTTCCCTTTGCTAGATTATGGTAGATTATTCACATGCATGCAAGGTCTTAACTCTCATCTTCAAGAACCAACCTATGTGTGTTCCATTCTTAACCAAAACCTGAGAATTGAATGGAAATGGGGTGAGGACTTACCTCTTATGGTGAAGAAGATGAAGATTACTCGATAATTTCCGAGCCTGAGTAGAGATGATGGACCAATTTGATGAAGAAGGAGACTTTCTATCACTAAACCTACTCTCCCTTCTCTCTATTTTGATCAGATAGTCTTTAAAAATGAAGGGGAGGGGTGTTTTATTAAACTAGGGGTCGGGCTTTAAAATTAGAAATTAGAAGCCCTGAAGCAGGTATGCGGTCAGGAATGCGATCGCATTCCCGTTATGCGGTCCGCATACCTGTCGCATAAATGGCCTTCAGATGGGCTAAAAAGGAAAGCAGACTGCCCAGGTATGCGATCCGCATACCTGTTATGTGATCGTATAGTGCGTCGCATAACTCCCTCCGCAAAAATAGAGGTGCAAGAATGCGACATCTATGCGGCCCGCATTCGTGAAATGCAATCGCATTATGGGCCGCATAGTTGTCCTTAAAATGGACAACAACTGCCAGGTATGCGACCACTATGCAGTCCGAATACCTGATTTGCGATCGCATGGTGGACCGCAGACCCGCGCAATTTTCGAAAATTTTATCTTTTAAGTCCTGGGGGTACTTTTTACTCCACAAGGGTCCGTTAAAGAATTTCTACAGTGATAACCACATGGGAACCCATCCGGGCATTGCTTTTAGACTTGAAATTTTACGGGTCTCTACATCTGGCTATTATTTCCCTTTTTCGGCTTAAAAGACTTAGTAAAAAATTCTTTATGCCTTAGCATTTATTTTTCACCCATTCGGCTTTTTTCAAGAGTCTAATGATTGAAACCCCTTTGCTTTTTGTGCCTTAGCACATTTGTGTTAAGATAGTTTGATACCTCTTAAGGTTTTTCAAAGGCTGATGTTATTGAAGCCTTTTGTTTTTTCGAGGGCTGATTTTATCGAAGCCTTTAATTGTTTGCCGAGGGTAGCCTTCTAACCAATTTTTAAACGAATTCAAAGGCCTATGTTTTGTTTCGGAATTAGGACGTCTCTGAGCCGCATTGTTTTGGCCGTAGCCTTAAATTTCTCCGTAGCCTTCGGGTACGCCTGTTGGGCTTATTTCCCGATAACATCTCGAACATGTTCGAAATGTTAATCCCCGAGAATGGTGGCCTTGGCCTATACATCAAGGAGTACCTATTTGAGTTCAGATAACCCGAGTGTGCAGTCCCCGAGTGTTCGATGTATGTTTGCACTTGTCTATTGAGCCATTTTCACAAAATCATAAGTATAATATTTGCATAGTAAAGAATTTGCTTCGAGACACGAGATGTTTTATGAAGAAAGAATGCTTCTTTGAATAATTTATACATGCATACATGTTTTTCCATAGGGACCCGACTAATCTATATGGGCACGGTTCATTCGACCGTTTGGCCTATTAAAAAGTTTTCCCTACTAAAGCCCTTTGACACGAGGTACATTTCTCGAACACATAACATCAGAGGGTGATTCCACCCAAGTATTGGATGTTGTTTGCAAAGAAGCCTTGGATACTATTGAATTGTCCTCAGGTAGCACATAATTGTTTCCTCGTTAAAAACCTTGCCAGAAAAACCTATTTGGGATAAAAACCTGATCTAAGAAAAAAAGAGTACAAAGCTTACTTTATAAACTGAGGTCTCGATGTCTTTGGTCGGACTTCTGCAATGAGTTAGCTCTGAATATATATATAAATGAAAGAAAGGAGGAAGTCATACCTTAAAAGTAGTATCGCTTGAGAAGTGATATGTTCCAGTTATTTGGCAATGATTCGCCGTTCATCGTTCAGTGTTTATAGGATCCTTTGCCGATTATATGAAGGAATTGATAGAGTCTTTCCCAATTCGGGTCGAGTTTACCTTCATTAAGATCTCGAGTGTTGGTGGTGACTTTTATTAGGACTAAGTCCCCGACTCTGAAGTGGCGAAGGTTGGTTCTTTTGTTGTATTTCATTTTGATTCGTTGCTCTTGTGCAACCATTCGAACGAGTGCATCTTCTCATTTTTCATCTAACAACTCGAGGCTAGTAATCATGTCCTCGTGGTTCGATTCCTCCATTGCATGTCGAAATCTTGTGCTAGGTTCTCCAACTTCGATTGGAATCAAAGCTTCTGAGCCATAAACTAATGAAAATGGAGTGGCTCCTCTGCTGGACTTCGACGTTGTTCGATATGCCCAAAGAACCTCGAGTAGAATTTCTCTCCGTTTCCCTTTAGCTCCGCTCAACCTTTTTTCAGGTTTTGGATGATTGTCTTGTTCGTCGATTCGGCATGTCCGTTCCCACTAAGGTGATACATTGTTGCTAATATCCTCTTTATTTTATGATCCTCGAGGAATTTCGTTACTTTTCTTCCTATGAAGTGCTTTTCATTGTCACATACTATTTCTGTGGGTATCCCAAATCGACATGCGATATGATCCTAGATGAAATCTATCACTTCTTTTTCCCTGACTTTCTCGAAGGCCTGTGATTCAACCCATTTATAGAAATAGTCAGTCATAAACAAAATGAGCTTAGCTTTACCTGGGGCCGATAGCAGAGGGCCGACGATGTCCATTCCCCATTTGATGAATGGCCATGGGGATAGAACCGAGTGAAGTTGTTCTCCAGGCTGGTGGATCATCTGTGCAAACCTTTGACATTTATCGCATCTTTGAACCAAATCCTTGGAGTCTTTTTCCATGCTATCTCAGTAATATCATGCTCTGATAACCTTGCGAACTAGTGACTCGGCGCCAGAATGGTTCCCACAAGTGCCTTCATGGATATCTCGTAGAACATAGTCAGTATCTCCCGGTCCTAGCACACTATCAATGGTCCATCGAACGTCCTTCTGTATAATGTTCCATCTTCGTCTAATGTGAAACAAGCAGCTTTAGTCTGTAAGGCCCTCGATACTTTAGGTTCCGATGAGAGCTTTTTGTTCTTCAAGTACTCGATGTATTTATTTCTCCAGTACCAGGTTAAACTTGTAGAATTTATTTCAGCATGACCTTCCTCGATCACAGATCTCGAGAGTTGGACGATAGTGGCCGAGATGATCTCATCTTCCTCGATCGATGACCCCAAATTTGCAAATGCATCGAACTCAATCTTTTGTTCTTGAGGTATATGATGTAGAGTCCATTATTTGAAACGGTGCAAAGTTACTCGCAATTTGTCTAAGTACCTTTGCATTCTATCTTCTCGAACTTCGAAGGTTCCATTTCCTGGTTCACTACCAGTAGAGAGTCGCACTTAGCTTCGATAACTTCAACTCCCAAGCTTTTGTCTAGCTCGAGACCTGCAATAATGGCTTCATACTCAGCCTCATTGTTAGTCAATCTAGAAGTTTTAATTGATTGTCTAATAGTGCTACCCATGGGAGCTTCAAAACAATGCCGAGCCCGAACCCCTTCACATTTGAAGCACCGTCTATGACAAGGGTCCATACCCCCGATGACGTGCCTGATTTTAGCAGAAGTTCCTTTTTAACTTCAGGTATGAGGGTTGGTGTGAAATCAGCCACGAAGTCTGCTAAAATTTGAAACTTGATGGACGTTCGGGGTTGATATTCAATATCATACCCGCTGAGTTCGACGGCCCACTTGGCCAATCAGACCGATAATCGGGCTTGTGCAAAATATTACGGAGTGGGTAAGTGGTTAACACACATATGGGGTGACATTGAAAATAGGGTTTCAATGTTCTTGAAGCACTTATCAACGCAAGTCTAATTTCTATAAATGTGGATACCTAGTGTCTGCATCCCCTAAGGTACAGCTTACGTAATAGACAGGAAACTGCGTACCTTGCTATTCTCGAACTAGGACACCACTTACCGCGATCTCAGATACCAGCTAGTATAAGTAAATTTTTTCATCTTCCTTCAGAGTGTGAAGTAGAGGTGGGATTGATAAGTATCGCTTCAATTCTTCCAATGCTTGTTGACACTCCGGAGTCCAGGCGTAATCATTCTTCTTTTTGAGTAGAGAGCAAAACCTATGGCTTCGATCCGACGACCTCGAGATGAATCGGCCTAAGGCTGCTATCCGTCGATTGAACCGTTGTACGACTTTTACACTGTCCACGATGGTGATTTCTTCGATGGCCTTAATATTATCGGGGTTGATCCCGATCCTCCGGTTTGATACCATGAAGCTAAGGAATTTTCCCGAGCTTTCCCCGAAAGCACATTTCTCGGGGTTGAGCTTCATGTTGTATTTTCTTAAAATATCGAATGTTTTGCTGCAAATGAGTCAAATTGTTCTCTGCACGCAGAGACTTAACTAGCATGTCGTTAATATAAACTTCCATTTATTTACCAATTTGTTCTTCGAACATTTTTTTAACTAGGAGTTGATATGTAGTTCCTACGTTTTTAGCCCGAAAGGCATTACATTATAGCAATAGGTTCCATACTTGGTGATGAAAGAAGTCTTTTTTGGTCTTCTAGGTCCATTTGGATTTGATTTTATCTGGAATACGCATCACAAAAAAGTAAGGATCTTGTGGCCGGCCGTGGAATCGATCATGCGATCGATGTTGGGAAATGGAAAAGAATCTTTTGGACATGCTTTGTTCAAGTCCTTATAGTCTACACACATTCTAAGTTTGTTCCCTTTTTTAGGGACTACAACTACATTAGCTAACCATTCAAGATATTTTACCTCCTGAATGGACCCTATTTTGAGAAGTTTAGTTACCTCATCCTTTTAGAAGACATGCTTTACCTTGGACTGGGGCCTTCTCTTTTGCTTCACCGGTTTGAACTTGGGGTCTAGGCTCAGCTGATGTGTTGTTATCTCCGGTGGGATCCCTTTCACGTCTAAATGGGACCATGCAAAACAGTCCATGTTATCAATAAGATATTGAATAAGTCTTTTTAATAACTTTAAGTCATTGTCATTACAATCGACAATTTAACATTTCAGGCCAGTAATCAGGCAAATATCATAGCAATTACATAGAAAATATCATGCGCAGGCAATGCCGAGGGTCGAATGGCGCGGACCAACAATAATAAACAGTGCACTACCGAGGGGTCGACCGGCTCGAACCATAGATGCATCTATCTGCCCCGCTCGCGAATCGATCATGCGACGCGATTAACATAATACGGCTAGCCTGCTCGCGAATCATACATGCGACTCAGGTGCTCATATGAATACACACACAAATACAGGGTCTTCCTGCTCGCGAATCATACATGCGACTCAGGTGCTCATATGAATACACACACAAATACAGGGTCTTCCTGCTCGCGAATCACTCAAGCGACTCAGACACCCAAAGTTACACATATCCACATAATAAATTCGTATTTTATCAAGAAAATCGTTTTTCTCAGGAAAGTGGTATAATCTTTAGTAAAAGAAACATGAAATATGGTTTTAAAAATATTTGTTTTTGAAACTCATTTGTCATGTTTAGTGATACTCCATGATACAACCCAGTCCAGGTACACATATATTCACAGCGGAAACAATTCTCCTTTTAGAAGGTTAAAAGTATGAACTCTAGCTTTCTTTTAAACATTCAATGACGTTCCGGTCACATCAACAGTTTAATATTAAAGGCAGGATTACAGGTACACACATAAAGTATGCTAGTGGGTCCTAGGCTACCCGGACATGGCATAATAGTAGCTACGCACGGACTCCCGTCACCTCGTGCGTACGTAGCCACCGAAGATAATAACATATACTGAATTAATTTACCTAGGGGACGATTCCCCCTCACAAAGTTAGAAAGGAGACTTACCTCGCTCCGAAACTCCAATACCGGCTTCCAAGCCCTTTCGATGACTCCAACGGACGTACAACGCTCCGAAACTACCACATAACGGCAAAGCAATGAAAATTAATCCTAATACTCACAACAAATTCAGATTATATATTTTTCCGACCCCGCTTGGAGAAATGACCAAAATTCCCTCGGTCCCACGTGCCAGGAAATCCAAAATTCTCGAATATATATTCTACCCATAGCTTTACTAAATTAAAGATATAATTTACTCAAACATTCATGCTTAAATTCGTGACTAAAAATCCAAATTTTCACTTTTTAGGTTTTTCTTAATAAACCCCAATTTTCCCACAATTTCCCTTATCAAATCATGCATATAATCTTGTATTTAGCCTTAGAAACAAGTAGAAACAACTTACCTCTGATCCATGATGCAATCCCCCTTGAAAAGCTTTCCAAAATCGTCTAAACCAAATGAAAAATTAGGGAGAAATGGCAAAAACCCGATTTTAAAACATTCTGCCCAGGCATCTGTTTGCACCCGCGGTCCTTCCTCCGCTCCTACGATCCCGCAGGTGCGACCAAATCACCCGCACCTGCACCCCACTGTCCGAACCTGCAGCTTCGCAGGTGCGTAAAACCTATCGCACCTATGGTCCCCAACCAAGCCTGCCCACTCTCGCACCTGCGGCGCCCAAGCCGCACCTGCGGCCAATTCCTCGCAGGTGCGGATCACACCAGATGACAACAATCTTCACTTCTTTAAACTTCAATTTTTGATCCGACAACCACCCGGAATCCACCCGAGGCCCCCGGGACCCTGTCCAATTATACCAACCTGTCCCGAAGCATAACACGGACTTGCTCGAAGACTCAAATAACATCAAACAACGCCGAAATTACGAATCGCACTCAAATCCAATTCGTTAAGAACTTAGAATTTAAAACTTCTACATCTGATGCCGAAACCTATCAAATCACGTCCGATTGACCTCAAATTTTGCGCACAAGTCATATTCTACATTACGGACCTGCTCTTACTTCCGGAATCGCATTCCGACCTTGATATCAAAACTTCCACTTCCGGCCGGATTTCCCAAAAACCTTCAAATTTCTATCTTTAGCCAAATGAATCCAAAATGACCTACGGACATCAAAATTCACTTCCGATCGCGCTCCTAATTCAAGAATCACCATACGGAGCTATTCCCAGACTCAGATTCCCAAACAAACATCAACCTCACTGGTATGCACTTCAAGCCCAAATTCATGAAATACTTCTAAAATGCTAACTTCCACAATATACGCCAAAACGCTCCCGGGTTATCCAAAACCCGGTCCGTACATACACCCAAGTGCAAAATCAGCATACGAACCTGCTGGAACCTTCAAATCCTGATACGGAGATCGTTTACTCAAAATTCCAATCTTAGTTGATTTCTCTAGCTTAAGGCTTCTGAAATGAGAATTTTCTTTCCAAATAAATTCTAAACTTCCTGGAATTCAATTCCGACCACGCCCACGGGTCATAATACCTGAAACAAAGCTGCTCACGACTTCAAACTGCTGAACGACGCGCTAGAGCACAAAACGACCAGTCGGGTCGTTACATTCTCCCCCACTTAAACCGACGTTCGTCCTCGAACTTGCTAAGAACTGCTTTGGAGTAACCTGAAATCACTGATTAACATCTCTAGAACCTTGCCGTGCTACCAAAACCCAGTCGAGCACAATAGCTTGATCAAATCTGGAGATTTCTTCTTTATCCATATAATAAGCTCAGAATTCATTCAAACACCTGAAATTTCTCTAGCCAGGCCTAGTTTCAATATATATAAGCACTGCGTCAACTAGCACACGATATACCAGATCATAACTACATAACCTTGCTGAATTGGCACCATGCACCGCATAACTCATCGTCTGACCACAACGACGCTCCTTGAACCTTATTAGCCAAGGTCTACGAATCTGATGCTCCTGATGCACCTCATAACAATTATACATACATCCTGCCATAATGCTGGCAATACAACCACAACAGAGGGAATGCGCAGAAATTCACACTGAACTACAGAGTTAACAAATCCTTGAATACCTCGTCTTGACTAGAATCTTCACTTTCATTATGAACCTGAATGATGGTATTTGTTCTTAATATACACTTCACATAACCTTATCGCACTGATCGCTGACCCGATAATATCGTCTCACTCAATATGAACTGCTCAGACAACAAACCACCCCAACATGACCAACAACCTCACATGATACCACATCGTGCCAATAGGCTATAACTCGAACATGATAATAAGAAACAACTCAAGAGGGAACTACTCAGCTCACTCAACTAATATGAATTCTTACCAGAAAATAGGAAATAAATCACAAGAATATAAATACATCTTAACCCTTCTCATCATCACATTGTTGCGGCGTGCAACCCGATCCAAATAACATACCCGTGGCGACGTGCCACCCGATCCACACATAAAATTTACATAAGAAGATATATATACGGAGCTGATTTGCTCACTATTAAGAATTACTGAATGTCGATCACAAGCACGCTAAGTGCATAATACCATCCTGGGGAGACTGATAAAGCCATAGGCTACAAAACTCAAGCACAACTGAGGTGCGATATATATATATATATATATATATATATATATACACTCTGGATCTCAAGAGCTGTCCTGATCACATAACATCCCCATTACGCGGGACCTCAACACATAAGAAATTATCAAGCCGTTTCATAACTCACACGGCACAATCACAATAAACATGAATTCGACGAAGACGGAACAACACCTGCTGTTCTAATACATTCCCATGAAAAGCGCTCTACTGAAAGGAACATGCCTGGCTCACACAGAGCTCATAATCATATTTAAATCCATCCACAAACATCGAGCCACCTCGCTCGCATCAAACTTAGGTATTAGCTTTTACCTGGGTCCACATTAACCCTACTTTTTCTCATAATACACGAGAACAACCATCATCACCGGGACTAACACCCCATAATCCATAATCAACTGAACCGAACGCCCTCCAGGCGTAAATTCTCAATTAAGCAATATTGCACTTTTTTATACTCAGTCCAAATATGAAATCCATCAAGCGACTACATGTCACACTTTATACAATCTTCTCGCGGTCATGATTCCACGACCTTCCACACAAGGCAACGAGTCTTCACATCCATAACACCGACCACACTAAGGCCGCAAAACACATCAAGAACCCATGACCAGGCTACAAAGCCTCTTTCACTAAATATCAATCTCAGGTGACACTGAAGATAACACCAGTTTACATTGAACTTTCAAACCACTTGTCTTGCTCTTCCGAGCTCATGACATCCTCATAAACATCGGACCTAAATCTCGATTCTTACTCCCAGTTACATACTTCTTCCCGCACTTAACATACAAATATGAGGTAGCGCAAGAATTCCATCATTACTTTCGAACCACCAATAGAGTGAACACCTCATCATATAGAAACTTTTTACTTGACTCAATTCAAGAGTACCATCTCATCACACGAGTGAATTCCCATTATCACCCAATCATGCAAATCTTAAGTGGTAGTCCATACCACCATAACCCTTCCGGGGTCCGCCTATACCTGAGAGGCCATAGCACTCAAATGATCCCACATAAAAATTTGTTACGGTGGTCGACAAGCCCCGCATACACCGTCACAAACAACATGCATAACCAAATCACATCAAAGGAACCGATCACTGCCGCAAATGTGCCATTTCAACCATGGATAATCAATCTATCTTCTTTTAATCATCCTCAATTGCCTCAGAAATAATAACAACTTCCTTCAACCCATAGCAAACTCAACCCTCACTCATCCCGAGTGACCATGATTTACGAGACTATGCTGCCCAAATCCTGCAACCCGTCTCATACCCTTCTGATAATCTTTTCTTCAACCCGGAGTCTATTTCTCTCACTCCTTCAATATTCTCCTGCACGCTGAAACATATCATAGAACATTCACCGTCCTATTTTTTCTCAAAGATTACTCAGCAAAAGCTCGATTCTCGATCATACTGCTGCCTGAAATCCTTAATTGCCGCATTCTTAACTTTTGAACTCACTAGGACCGCTATTGAGAGTCACCCACTCTGGCTGTCCCCGAATACAATCAACCCCAAGGCTCTCCTAGCACAGGAACACCTTTTTCAATGAAACACGTGACTGAGTCACTATCCTTACAACTCGCCCATGCCTTAAGCATAAATTCTGAATCTTCCAAAGCCTAACCCTGATCCGACAGGGCCAACTCTTGCACATATTCATCAAATCCCATGCACAATTACCATTTTACTCCTTTTTCCTTACCTGAAATAACTTGCCAACACGCTGAAAATCCTCAACCCCATGCGAAGACAATCCTACAACCCAACTGCAGATGGTGGGACTCCCCACTTAGTCCGAAGCTACTCCTTGCACCACTCTAGACCCTGCTTAGATCCTTTCTTCTTTGATTACATGATATTGCTCAACCAATCCTTCCAAATTCCCTTGCTAGCACTCCCTAAATACTCGAATTCTTTAGCATCATTCACACATTCTATCTCCTACCGACTAGCCACTAGGACCCCTCACAAAACCTGCCAACCCCGCCACTACTAACCTATCCCCAGAAGATAACCCACCTGTAGAAATCACCCGCAGACACCTTCCAACGACGCTGAAATGCACACTCTCTGCGACTTCAACACCCCACTCTACGCCCTGCTTCATTTACCAACTTACTAGTCCGTATGCTCCTCATGGACATTTTTTTAAATGTGCGACAATATCTTCAAATTCCAAGTTGTGCTGTCGCTCCCCCACTTTGCGACTGCTCGACTTCCGCTTCTTACACATGGCCTCCTAGAAACGGAACCACCGCCTAGCCTCATTCCAGAATCATTCTTTGCCAACCACATTCTTCGATATTTCTTCTCAATACTCTGACCCCACGCAACTAAAGAAACCATAGCACCGACAAACTTAACATATTTCATTCGATCAATGACAACGACTACACGTCACAGGTGCATATCCCATCTCACTTGAAGACACCAAGTGTTACTGCCTTATCAAACCCAACCGTACCATTCCTAATCCAAAATGCCACTCCTCTGCCGGCACAAAAGTACTGAAATCTCAAAATCACGCTCTGAGGAGACCTCCATGCAAACCATTCATCTCTCCCAACATACGGGCAAACGTTCTATCATCATATAGCCACCGCGCGACGATCACTTGCAAACATCATCACTACCTGAGCACAAACTTAAGGCTCCCAGAAACACAACTACTGAGCTGAAATAACATATTACCTTTTCGGAGGGCCATAACAATAACCACCACGACCATTTACACATGGAAGCATCTCGAATTACATTCGAAGCACCATTTCCATTCCTCAAATCTCTGATCCATAGCAAGCACTTCGCGACGCGTAAGATTGAGTAGGAATGAACATAGGCACAAGCCTCAAAGGAATCAACTCACATGATGAAGAATCAAGAAGGGAAGTACTCCTAACAACCCTGTAGCCTCTCGATGATACGTACAAATGTCTCTATACCGATCCGCAAGACTCTACTAGACTTGCTAATGACGGGAACCTAGCACTCTGATACCATGTTGTCACGACACAAAATTCATAGGTCGTGATGGAGCCAGATACCACTGTTAGGAAAGCCAAATCCTTAATTAGTTGAAATACATTCGTGTTTTAAAATTTTCAAAACCCTTACCTTTCCTTGCATTTCATAATCAAATAATTAAATTTTCGTAAATTGAAATACAACAGCAAATGAAATTCTGTTATTTAAAAACAGTGATCTACAGATTTCACTTTAACAATTATCCCAATACATATCCCAGAACCCGGTGTCACAAGTACATGAGCAACTTCTAAGAATTTTACAAATACTACAAAGCTTGTCTGAAATACAATTTGGACAAGGGATTTTAAATAAAAATAATACGGTAGGAGGGAGAATCTATCAGCTGCAGAATGACTCCGGATGATTGTAGCCCGTCCAAGTCTCCAAATCAACCACTGTGCTATGTTGGTACCTGTGCAACAAAATGCACAGCAAGTGTAGTATGAGTACAAACACAACGTGTACTCAGTAAGTCGCCCGCCTAAACTCAGAGAGGTAGTGACAAGAGGTCAATTTAGACACTTACTAAAGGTCAATTTTGGAATATTTACGAGTGACACTAAGCATGGTTTTATCATAGGTAGTTTATAAAACATGATTTAAACATCCTTCAATTTCGTTCACATTTAACACTTCATATCTTCGTCATATTAACGATTAATCAACATGGTGATTTAATCAAATAATAATACATCAACGGAAGGAACAACTTCTTCCAAAAGTCTTTTTAATAACATTAAGTCTTTGTCACTTCAATCGACAATTTAGCATTTCAGGCCAGTAATCAGGCAAATATCATAGCAATTACGCAGAAAATATCATGCGCAGGCAATGCCGAGGGTCGAACGGCGCAAACCAACAATAATAAATTGTGCACAACAGAGGGGTCGACCGGCTCGAACCATAGATGCATCTATCTGCCCCGCTCGCGAATCGATCATGCGACGCGGTTAACATAATACGGCTAGCCTACTCTCGAATCATATATGCGACTCAGGTGCTCATATGAATACACACACAAATACAGGGTCTTCCTGCTCGTGAATCATACATGCGAATCAGGTGCTAATATGAATACACACACAAATACAGGGTCTTCCTTCTCGCGAATCGCTCAAGCGACTCAGGCACCCAAAGTTACACACATAATAAATTCATATTTTATCAAGAAAACTATTTTTCTCAGGAAAGTGGTAAAATCTTTACTAAAAGAAACATGAAATATGGTTTTAAAAATCTTTGTTTTTGAAACTCATTTGTCAAGTTTAGTTATACTCCATGGTACAACCCAGTCCAGGTACACATATATTTACAGCGGAAAGAATTCTCTTTTTAGAAGGTTAACAATATGAACTCTATCTTTCTTTTAAACATTCAATTACGTTCCGGTCATATCAGCAGTTTAATATTACAGGCAAGGTTACAAGTACACACATAAAGCATGCTAGTGGGTCCTAGGCTACCCGGACATGGCATAATAGTAGCTACGCACGGACTCCCGTCACCTCGTGCGTACGTAGCCCCCGAAGATAATAGCATATACTGAATTAATTCACCTAGGGGGACGATTCCCCCTCACGAAGTTAGAAAGGAGACTTACCTCTCTCCGAAACTCCAATACCGGCTTCCAAGCCCTTCCGATGACTCCAACGGACGCGCAACGCTCCGAAACTACCACATAATGGCAAAGCAATGAACATTCATCCTAATACTCACAACAAATTCAGATTATATATTTTTCCGACCCCGCTCGAAGAAATGACCAAAATGCCCTCGGGCCCACGTGCCCGAAAATACAAAATTCTCGAAGATATATTCTACCCATAGCTTTACTAACTCAAATATATAATTTACTCAAACATTCATGCTTAAATTCATGGATAAAAATCCAAATTTTCACTTTTTAGGTTTTTCTTCAAAAACACCAATTTCCCCACAATTTCCCTTATCAATTCATGTATATAATCTTGTATTTAGCCTTAGAAACAAGTAAAAACAACTTAATTCTGATCCCTGATGAAACCCCCCTTGAAAAGCTTACCAAAATCGTCTAAACCAAATGAAAAATGAGAGAGAAATGGCACAAACCCGATTTTAAAACATTCTGCCCATGCATCTTTTCGCACCTGCTATCCCGCAGGTGCGACCAAATCTCCCGCACCTGCGATTTTCCTCAAATTCAGCCCAAATCGCACCTGCACCCCACTATTCGCACATGCGGCTTCGTAGCTGCATAAAACCCATCTCACTTGCGGTCCCCAACCAAGCCTGCCCACTCTCGCACCTGCAGCTCCGCACCTGCGGCCAATTCCTCGCAGGTGCGGATCACACCAGATGACAACAATATTCACTTCTTCAGACTTCAATTTTTGATCCGACAACCACCCGGAATCAACCCGAGGCCCCCGGGACCCCGTCCAATTATACCAACGTGTCCCAAGACATAACACGGACTGTGTCCCAAAACATAACACGAACTTTCTTGAAGCCTCAAATCACATCAAACAATGCCGAAATCACGAATCCTACTCAAATCCAATTCTTCAAGAACTTAGAATTTCAAACTTCTACATCCAATGCGTAAACCTATCAAATCATGTCCGATTGACCTCAAATTTTGCGCACAAGTCATATTCAACATTGCGGACCTGTTCCAACTTCCGGAATCACATTCCGACCTTGATAGCAAAACTTCCACTTCCGGCCGAATTTCCCAAAAACGTTCAAATTTCTATCTTTAGCCAAATGACTCCAAAATGACCTACGGACATCCAAATTCACTTCCGATCGCACTCCCAATTCCAGAATCACCATACGGAGCTATTCCCAGACTCGAAATCCCAAACGGACATCAACCTCACTGATATGCACTTCAAGCCCAAATTCATGAAACCCTTCTAAAATACTAACTTCCACAATATACGCCAAAATGCTCCCGGGTTATTCAACACCCGATCCGGACATACACCCAAGTATGAAATCATCATACGAGCCTGCTGGAACCTTCAAATCCTGATTTGGAGATCGTTTACTCAAAATTCCAATCTTAGTTGATTTCTCCAACTTAAGGCTTCTGAAATGAGAATTTTCTTTCCAAATCAATTCTAAACTTCCTGGAATTCAATTCTTACCACGCCCACAGTTCATAATACCTGAAACAAAGCTGCTCACGACTTGAAACCGCTGAACGATGCACTAGAGTACAAAATGACCGATCGGGTCGTTACATATTAGGAATCGTGGTCCGTATCTGGAAAGTCATGTATATATTATGTATGTTTTGGGACATAAATTGTTGAAATGCTAAAAGCGAAGTGAAATTATGTTTGTAAATCCACGCTTNGGTGACGGTCTCATCCCTCGGTTTTGTGGCGTGACAAACTTGGTATCAGAGCCTAAGGGTTTAAAAGTGTCCTAGGATGTCTCGGAGCCGTGCCTAGTAGAGCCCTTCTTATCGGTGTGTTGTCGACCACATCTATAATTAGGGGGCTGCATGGACATTTAGGAAAGTACCCTTTTATTGCTATTCTGTATCGTGAGATGTGGTGGAAGGTCAGGTTTTCTATCCCTAACTCGTGCATTATTTTGATTATCAGTAAATGGCACCCAAGAAGAGAGCTCGACTCGGCCTGGAGGCCAGTGCCACCCCAGGAGTGGCCGTGAATTCTTTGTCTGATGGTGCAGGTGAGAGTGATTCCCCGACCCTGAATCAACCTGAATCTTCCATCCCAGGCCAGGATATTCCTATTCTTGCTCCAGCGGAGGGTGCTGCAGTCCCTCCCGCTAATGTTCCTGATCCTTCTTCAGTCCCAGCTTCCAGTCCCGGTATTTCTGATGGGAACCTCAGGGGAGCTATTCAGATGTTAACCCAGTTAGTAGCCTCCCAGGCCCAAAGATCGCATGCTGCCCCCGCATCCTCAAGTGAGCAAGGGGACTCTTCGTGTTCCAGGGTCAACTAGTTTCTGCGATTAGCCCTTCCAGAGTTCACATGCACCGCCCCAGAGGCTGACCCTCAGGAGTGCATTGATGAGATGTACAAGACCCTCCGAGTTATGAGGTTACTGAGACAGAGAGGGGTTGAGTTGGCTTCCTATCGTCTGAATGGAGTGGCATATTCATGGTTTGAAATGTCGGAGAGTTCCCGTGGGGAGGGGAGCCCTCCAACAAAGTGGGATGAGTTTGTTGATGCCTTCATGGATCATTTCCTGCCCGCAGAGACTATGGCAACCCGTGCTGCGGAATTTGAGGTCCTTAAGCAGGGCAACATGAGTGTGTGGGAGTATAATATGGAGTTTGTGCGCTTGTCCAAATATTCTATTCACATGATGCCGACTATGGAGGCTAGAGTTTGTCGGTTTGTTCAAGGCCTTGGTCCCTTGGTTATTAATGAAGCTTCTACAACTGCCTTGACTATAGAGGCTCAAAAATTGAAAATAATGATGGAGAGAGAGAGAGCAGTAGTAGGGCTCGGTCAGCGGGAAACCCTAAGAGCTCAGTTGGAGGTTTGAGATCAGCCCTTAGGAGAGGATCATCAGGGCCATCTCAGTCATATGCTCAGTCCTCAGCCAGTGCGTCGACATCAGTGCACAGTTATCAGTAGGGAGGTCATTTTGGACTCGATTTAGCTAGCAAGAGGTTCCATCAGTCGGTTCATTCCGGTGGGAGGTTCCAGTAGCAGGGGAGGGTCCCATGCCCTAAGTGTGGGATTTCTCATTCTGAGCCTTGTTACTTGGATATTCCGGTATGCTATAGATATGGAGAGATAGGCCATATCATGCGAGACTGTCGCGCACCCTGTCGGGGCACGGTAGGGGTACTGCTCAGCCATCCAGCTCTTCAGCTGCTACATCTTCGGCACGCCCTCCAGCTCCAGCAGGGCGCAGTACAGTTAGGGGTAGAGAACGGGGTCGAGGGGGACCCAGTCGGTTCTATGCTTTGAGTGGTCGCCAGAATGCGGAGGCTTCCCCAAATGTTATCACAGGTATTCTGACTATTTAGTCACATGATGTTTATGCTATTATTGATCCCGGGTCTTCTTTGTCATATGTTACTCCATTTATTGCTTCAAGTGTTGGGATAGAACCCGAACAGCTTCACGAGCCATTCTCTGTGTCGACTCCGGTTGGCTATTCTATTGCGGCCATGTGAGTCTATATAAATTGTGTTGCCACGGTGCGTGGTCGGGATAGCACGGCCGATATTATTGAGTTAGGAATGGTAGATTTTGATGTAATTATGGGGATGGATTGGCTCTATTCGTGCTTTGATAAACTTGACTGCCGAACCAGAATTATAAGGATCAAATTTCCTAATGAATTAGTTATCAAGTGGGAGGGGAATAATGTTGCGCCAAGAGGTAGATTCATTTCCTACCTTAAGGCCTCAAAGATGACCAGGAAATGGTGCATCTATCATTTGCTTCGGGTTGAGGACGCCACCTCAGAGGTGCCTGCCCCCGAGTCTGTGCCGGTTGTGAACGAATTTCTTGAAGTGTTTCCGGACGAGCTTCCTGGGATTCCACCAGATAGAGAGATCAATTTCGGGATTGATGTATTGCCAGATACACATCCAATATCTATTCCACCTTACAGGATGGCGCCAGCAGAATTAAGGGAGTTAAAAGAACAATTGAAAGATCTATTAGAAAAAGGTTTCATTCGGCCAATTGTGTCGCCTTGGGGCGCACCTGTTCTTTTTGTCAGAAAGAAAGACGGATCGCTTCAGATGTGTATTGATTATCGGCAGCTCAACAAGGTCACCATCAAGAATAAGTATCCATTGCCTCGGATAGATGATTTGTTCGACCAATTGCAAGGTGCTACGTTCTTCTCAAAGATTAATTTGCGGTCCAGGTATCATCAGTTAAAAATCAGGGAGCAGGATATTTGTAAGACTGCCTTCAAGACTCGATATTGGCACTTTAAATTTCTGGTAATGTCTTTTGGGATAACCAACGCCCCAAGAGATTTTATGGATCTTATGAATTGGGTTTTCAAACCGTTTCTCGACTCCTTTGTGATTGTCTTCATTGACTATATTCTTGTTTATTCACGGAGTCAGGAATATCATGCTAATCACCTCAGCGCAGTTCGCAGACTCTTCATCAGCACCAATTGTATGCAAAGTTTTCAAAATGTGAGTTTTGGCTAACATCAATCACATTTTTGGGCCATGTTGTTTCTAGGGAAGGGATTCAGGTTGATCCCCAAAAGATTGCAGCGGTGAAGGATTGGCCTACGCCAACGACCCCGATAGAGATTCGCAGTTTCTAGGGTCTAGCTGGGTATTATCGGAGGTTCGTGGATGGATTCTCTACTCTCGCCTCCCCATTGATTAAGCGAACACAGAAAGCAGTTAAGTTTCAGTGGTCCGATGCATATGAAAAGAGTTTTCAGGAATTAAAGCCGAGATTGACTTCGGCACCAGTGTTGACCTTGCCAGAAGGTTTAGAGGGATTTGTGGATTATTATGATGCTTCGAGGGTCGGTTTGGGGTGTGTGTTGATGCAATGTGGTAAAGTTATATCATATGCTTCAAGGCAGCTCAAGAATAACGAGAAGAATTATCCGACGCATGATTTTGAGCTTGCGACGGTTTTTTTTGCATTAAGAATCTGGCAGCATTATCTTTATGGGGTCCATGTGGACGTGTTCACAGACCACAAGAGTCTTCAGTATTTATTCAAGAAGAAGGAGTTGAACTTAAGGCAACGAAGGTGGTTAGAATTTCTCAAGGACTATGATATGAAAATTTTGTACCACCCAGGGAAGGCGAATGTGGTAGCCGACACTCTTAATCGGAAATCCATGGGTAGCTTGGCACATTTGGAAGCTGGACAGAGGCTTTTGGCTCGAGAAGTTTATCACTTGCCTAGTATGGGGGTCTGTCTTTCGAACTCAGACGAAGGGGATGTCGTGGTGCGTAATGGAGCAGAATATTCTCTTGTAGCTGAAGTCAAGGGAAA
>ML420739.1:0-87285 GCA_005239525.1 Nicotiana knightiana | reverse complement strand
TGTTCAAAGACCACAAGAGTCTTCAGTATTTATTCAAGAAGAAGGAGTTGAACTTAAGGCAACGAAGGTGGTTAGAATTTCTCAAGGACTATGATATGAAAATTTTGTACCACCCAGGGAAGGCGAATGTGGTAGCCGACACTCTTAATCGGAAATCCATGGGTAGCTTGGCACATTTGGAAGCTGGACAGAGGCTTTTGGCTCGAGAAGTTTATCACTTGCCTAGTATGGGGGTCTGTCTTTCGAACTCAGACGAAGGGGATGTCGTGGTGCGTAATGGAGCAGAATATTCTCTTGTAGCTGAAGTCAAGGGAAATCAATTCAGGGATCCGGCTTTGGCACAATTAAGGGAACCAATTTTGTCACAAGACTGCAGCATTCTCACTAGGCAATGATGACGGTGTCTTGCGGTGTCAAGAGAGGTTATGTGTTCCAGATGTGGATGATCTCCGGGAAAGGATGATGGCAGAGGTCCATAATTCCAGGTATTCTGTACACCTAGGTTCTACGAAAATGTATCATGAACTCAAGGAAATTTATTGGTGGAATGGTATGAAGAGGGGTGTGGCGGACTTTGTGGCTATGTGTTCAAATTGTCAGCAAGTGAATACCGAGCATCAGAGGCCCGGTGGATTGATGTAGCTTATGGAAATACCGATGTGCAAATGGGAGATGATCAATAAGGACTTTTTGGTTAGGTTACCTCGCACTCCACGTAGGTTCGACTCGATTTGGGTGATAGTGGATCGACTCACGAAGTTGGCACATTTCTTGCTAGTTAAATCCATCAAAAATGCAGTACATTACGCTCAGTTATATATCAAAGAAATAGTCATGCTCCATGGCAGTCAATTATCTATTATCTCGGATCGAGGGGCCCAATTCACAGCTAATTTTTTGAAGAAATTTCATGTTATGCCCCGCAATATTACAGCGATGTTGCACCTTGTAGTATTGTATGTTGAATTTGTCATAAGGTAATTGACATTATTCCAATGAATAGATTATTTGGAAATTTTAAGAATAATGCTATTTCAAACAAGTAATGAGTAAATTCGTGAAGGTGAGAGGAGAAGCAAGTCAAAGAAAATGAATTTTCGTCCAAGTTTGGCATATTGGGATAAAATTCGGGCCGATCATTAATACCCGATATTTATAGACTAATACCCTACAAGGTACCATATGACCATGATAGTAGGATGTATAAAGTGTATTAAAAATAAGTAGAATTATAAGTAATTTGAGACAATTCTTAATTATGCGGGTAATTTGTTAATTACAGGGTAACGGGACATTACCTAATTACCTAATAAGTGGATAAAAATTATATATCCCACCCAACCCCATGTGGCATCTAGCCACATTATCAAGAAATGACTAAGAGTCATTCCTTGATTAGGTGTCACAAGGATACAAATTCCTTTCATTCTCAAGACTTTGGCTATCCAAGTCTTTCCAATTCCTTCCGTTTTGGAAGGCTTTGCATTGACAGACTTGTGAAAGAACATTAGCCATCCATAACTCCTTCAAACAAAGTTCCATTCTCAATTTCAAACAAAGTTCCATTTAGGAACAGAATGTTGCCTTTTCATTTTCAAACAAAGTTTCATTCTCACTTTGTAACAAGAAATGGGTTCATAAGACCTTATGGATTCATCCTCCATCCAGCAAAAAAATTCCAACGAAATTCTTGCAATAAAACAATTATAACAAGAATTTGTTAGAACCGTAGCAACGTAAAGTTTTGCGGTTATATATGAGTACGATGAAATCTTCTCCAAGAATATTATACGGAGTTTTTTCTACTCCAGGTATGTTAAGGATATCCCTTCTTTCTTTTGGCATGGTCCAAATTATACTAAGGAAACGAGCAAATACACAGTTTCTCTAAATTACTCTATTCATAGCAATAGTAGGGGTGTCTATATTTTTGATTCCCCATAAGTATTATTATTATCTTCTGTTCATGGGTCTCGAAAATACGTATGTTGGTAAAGTTTATTTCATGATATTAATCAGAGGCATAATGGCCTTATGACGTACCGAGAGATTTTATTGACGTATTTCATATGCATTTCATGCATTTACATATGCACATTGACCCATGACCAGATGGCTTTATATACGTGTATATATGTAAATATATGTATATGGAATATGGGAAAAGGTTACGGCGTTATATATGCACCACCACCTGATCAGCCGGTATATGATGATGATGTTGCCCACAGTGGCTGAAATATGGTTCAACGGTGTTATATACGCGTATATATGTATGTATATTTAAATGGCATTATATACGCGTATATATGTATGCATATACATTTATATGGGATATGGAAAAGGTTATGGCGTTATATACGCACCACCACCTGATCAGCTGGTATACGATGATGATTTTACCCATAGTGGCCGATATGATATGATGGGATGCCCTCAGGGGCTGATGATGTTATGAAACATGTACCTAGGAATGACATGACATTCATATGCATACGCATGACGCTAAAAGTAATTTATGATTTACAAAGCTATTCAGGCTTACAGGTTGAGTCATGTGCTCTTTCTTCCATGTCTCTTATGTACTTATTTATGTGCCTTACATACTTGGTACATTATTCGTACTGACATCCCTTTTGCCTGGGGACACTGTGTTTCATGCCCGCAGGTCCCGATAGACAAGTCGAGAGCCCTCCAAGTAGGCTATCAGCTCAGCGGAAGATGTTGGTGCGCTCCATTTGCTTCGGAGTCACTTGTTTGGTTAGTATGATTTAGACGGGTATTGTTTGGTTTGGCGGGACTCTATCCCGACCTTTATGACATTTATGTACTCTTAGAGACTTGTAGACATATGTCGTATACGTGGGAGATTGTACGGACTTGTCGGTATATATTTTGAGTTTATAAATAATTATGTTGGCCTATTAGGACCGTACGTCACGTGTATATGATGATGTAATAAGAATGATACATTACGTTAGTACTCGGTCGAGTAAGGTACTGGGTGCCCGTCGCGGTCCGTTGGTTTGGGTCGTGACAAAAGTGGTATCAGAGCAGTTCTGTCCTAGGGAGTCTATAAGTCGTGTCTAGTAGAGTCTTGTGTATGGGTGTGTCGTGCACCACACTTATAAGCAGGAGGCTACAGGGCATTTAGGATTGTCACTCTTTCTTCCTACTCTAGATCGTGTGGTAGAGCTCAGTTGTAAGAACTTAACTTCCTAAACTCTATTTTATTTATAATACGACGATGCCTACATCCAAAAAGACAGGTGGTAAGAGACATAGTTGTGGAAGAGTTGAGTTAGAAGAACTCGATTTTTGTATCATGCTTGTGATGGATAAATATGAAGTATGCAGCAGACTATGTGTATACTAAGATGTTTAATTCTCTTGATAAAGATACATAAGGCAAGAGAGGCCAATCCACTTTTACGATATAAAGGAAAAAAAAGAGAATCTGAAAGTAGACATAAGTTCCACCAAGTAACAGAAGTAAGGTGAAATCCTAGAAAGGTAAGTATTGTGTTAATGTGGCTTCCGTCCCTAGTAGAGAAAGAATGTTTGGAAATTCGAAGAGCCAATGGATGGAGCAAATGGGAGCTAAAAAGCAAAAGAATATCTTGTTGCAGTTTTCAGAATAAAGTAATAGACAGAAATGTTAGCAGGGAAATAAGAAGAAAGTTAATAAAGCATTATGAGCAAGATATGATACATGGATGGCAATGGTAGATAAAAAAAATTGATAGTATTACAGTGTCTATAGCCAAGGAAAGGAAAAGATGAGAGGTGACAGGCCTTGAGACAACAACAGAGTATAGGCCACAAAGTCATATCCATGTTTTGAAAAATGAGTTGCTGACTCCAACATGAATACTAGAAGAAAAAAGTTAGACCCCCAGAATAATATAAATCAGTATGGGCTGGTGAATAAGATAAAGTAAATAGGAACTAGGGACTAAGTGATTTGATAATTGTCAGCATCATAGAATTTCAGATTTCATTTCGGCGATAGTAGAATGGACAATAGAATAAGATTTATGGGAAATTCTGAGAATGGTCATTCAGAAAGACGCTTCCCTAAAGCAAGAAATGTGAGCGAAGTTAAGCTTAAGGGACTCTATGTACCAGTTTCATTAAGTGTCACCCTCATGAGTAAGAAAGTTTGTTATCCTTGGTACAGAAGGATTATCGCAAGACGAGTAAGGGTCATTGACGATGTGAAAAGACGCCATAGATAAAAAGCCTAAACATCTATATGTAGATCATCATAGTACTAAATTTTAATGCTCCCTTAAAGGGTGGAATATGGAGTAATGTGGCATTAAGACAAAATTAAGTTGTTCTAGTAACTATGAAATGGTAAAGGAAGAGAGCAATAAAAATGAGAAAGGAATGAGATTGCACTTATCCGAATCCTACAGATAGGCTATGATTCCAGAATGTTATGTAAGCACGACGTCAGAAAAAAGGAAGTAAGGGTTCCTGCCCGGAAGGTTATTGATAAATAAGGAGCTAGTGCAACAGGTAAGTTAGACAAAGGAAATAACCCAAGAGAGATTACACAAAATATGGATATGAGAATGGCCGACGAGTAGTTAGTAATTGATTAAGGAAGAGCCTAGTCATGACTAGATAAGAAGCTACAGACAAATCAGCAGATCATGCAAGATAAATGTAGTAAACCCCAACATGGAGAATTCAGCCTCGCAGTAATGTCATTATAATACTTTAGATATATTCAAATAGGAGTCGAGGTAGTTAAAGGTACCATATGAGTGTTACGGGGATAAAAGAAAGTGCCACTGGGAAGATAGTCAAAATGTCAGTTCAGAAACAACCTTACACGCACAAGGACATGGAGGTAAGTAACTACGAATGATTATAGACAAGGAAGGACATCAAAAGGTCCGTAATAAGCTCACAACTTTAAGAGAGTCAAGGGTTCTACCTAAGTAATAAAACGAAAGACTAGATGAGAAAATAAGGAAGAAGGCTTTAACCTAAGCACAACGACCTAGAGAGGAAATGGTCGTGTAACAACAGCCTCACAACAAAATTGTAAGCACTCCAAATGAAAGTGGAACTTACCGTGGCTAATGAATGGGAAGTAAAATTAAAAGTAATATTCGAGATCATATGAGTTGCACGAAAACTATGGCATGTGTGGGCAATAAGATAAGCTAAGTATGGACGCAACAAGGGGGCAGAAAGACCAGGAAAAGTAATAGCATACGTTGAAAGAAAGCTAAGATGGAACGAACAAAATTATCTGATCAATGATCTAGAGTTGGTTACATTATGAACGCACTTAAGAGTTCGGAGTATTATCCATGCAGCATATATATTGACAATCATACAGCCGTAGAAGGTTCCGGTATAAGTTAAAAGGAAGAATCGAGCTCAGGTCATAAGAAAATGATTGAATTGTTAAAGAATTATATCATGCATATTCCTCAGCGCCATGAAAGGCTAAACAGGATAACTAATACCATGAACCACATATCGAGAGATAACTTAAGCCGACATAAATGCCGATCAGAAGAAGGAGCAAACTAAAGAGTTACATCAACGAAGTAAATCAAGAATCCGATTATTAGACCCATAAGCTATATGAATCATGATTGAGAACATAGCAGAATCACTCTTAATATTAGAGGTTCAAGAGAGATAGCACAACAACTATATTCTATAACGTCTCTACAAGAAAGCCAGTTAGAAGAAGTACCAGCCTCATAAGAAGTCAGTATGGATCTCCCACCAGATTGTATAGGCACCAGAGGTGCAAGTATTATAATAGAGCTTCAAATGGTGGATGTGATTTATACCTATGTGGGAGGAAGGTTATGAAAAGAAGATAGAAGAATGTAAGGTGATATTTTCAAGTAAGGTAAAAGTGATCAATGTATGAAATACTCAAGTATAGAAGGTTGTGAATAGTCCATACATCGGATAGAAGGCTACAAGCGCGGTGATTCATTATCTAGAAATGATAGCGGCATCGTCAGTGGCACATCTCATAGTCTATGGTTTCTAGGTATCGAGAGGTCTATTTAAGAATGTAAAAGAAGAATTAGAGACGATGTCTCCCTTGATGTTCTAGAATAACACAAGGAAATCTATGGTGCAAGAAAGTTGAAGGAAGGCAGCGAGTAGTATAAATGGATATGTATGGGTCGCAAGCTAAAGTATGGTAGAGCGACAAGATTGTAGGAAGACATGAGTAAGGATAACAAAGGGCGAGTGAGAAGGTGACGAGAATGGATAAGCCCTCGGGATTAATCCCACGAAAATGAGAGATAACTGATGGGTTCTCTAAATTATATAAAGCTCAGTATAGCCTGAATGAGCCAAATGAGTCTATGACTAGTAGCATTTAGAAGAGATGGAATGTTGCCCTGATAGTGAAATAAGGGTGTAATTGTGATAGATAAAGAATGATTTTTGGGTCTTCGATTAAGTAATGAAGAAAAGAGGATTTCATGAATTGTACGGGATTAAAATACCCAGGTAAGGTTAGTCATGGGAGTATAGTATCACCCCTAGGTTGATCAATCTACCTACTCCAGATGCCCCCGATGTGACGCGAGCCTTAGTGGCAGTGTTACATAAAATATCAATTTATCAGTTGCAGATGATGAATCAACATTAAGGTGAATCAACAATAGATGGATAAAAGTTCAATAGTATGAGATGGGATTAGACCATCAGTCTGAAGGATAAGCAACGAGAGTAACCTGGAGTTGGTTGCATACCTCAGTCACGATAAATCAAAGTAAAAATTATGGTATAGTATAACCTACGTAGTTTTAGTAAAGTCATACGAATGGATAACTAGGTCTATGAAATAAGATATAGCCATATTCGCAAATTCTACAAAGTGTCGAGCGAAGAACATCAGTATACCTATAGATGCCCAGAGAGACATCTGATTAAGCTCTATATATGTTTACAATGTAAGGCCTAGAGATTGGCTAAAAGCTGGAAAAGAAAAAGGAGAGAAGAGTCACATAAGCACACTTACAAGGTCAGTATCGTAGAGGCTGCATGATAGAAGGTAGCAACAGTTATGAGATTGGAAGGATTTCGATCACACGTCATGGTATCGAAAAGAGGCCTAAAGGGGGGAATGCCCTGGACATTGGATTTTCATAGAACAACTGCCTAAATGGAAAGGAGAGTATTAAGGTATTCACAAAAACTATAAGTTATGAAAATGATAAGAGCATCAGTCAACATTCGAGGTCGAATGTTCCAAAAGGGGAATGATGTTATGCCCCGCAATATTACAACGATGTTGCACCTTGTAGTATTGTACGTTGAATTTGTCATAAGGTAATTGACATTAGTCCAAGGAAAAGATTATTTGGAAATTGTAAGAATTATGCTATTTCAAACAAGTAATGAGTAAATTCGTAAAGGTGAGAGGAGAAGCAAGTCAAAGAAAATTAATTTTCGTCCAAGTTTGGCATATTGGGATAAAATTCAGGCCGATCATTAATACCCGATATTTATAGATTAATATCATACAAGGTATAATATGACCATGATAGTAGGATGTATAAAGTGTATTTAAAATAAGTAGAATTTTAATTAATTTGAGTCAATTCTTAATTATGCCGGTAATTGGTTAATAACCGGGTAACGAGACATTACCTAATTACCTAATAAGTGGATAAAAATTATATATCCCACCCCACCCCATGTGGCAGCTAGCCACATTACCAAGAAATGACTAAGAGTCATTCCTTGATTAGGTGTCACAAGGATATAAATTCCTTTCATTCTCAAGACTTCGGATATCCAAGTCTTTCCAATTCCTTCCATTTTTGGAAGGCTTTGCATTGAAAGACTTGTGAAAGAACATTAGCCATCCAGAACTCTTTCAAACAAAGTTCCATTCTCAATTTCAAACAAAGTTCCATTTAGGAACAGAACGTTGCCTTTTCAATTTCAAACAAAGTTTCATTCTCACTTTGAAACAAGAAATGGGTTCATAGGACCTTACGGATTCATCCTCCATCCAGCAAAAAAATTCCAACAAAATTCTTGCAATAAAAAAATTCTAACAAGAATTCGTTAGAACCGTAGCAACGTAAAGTTTTGCGGTTCTATATGAGTACGATGAAATCTTCTCTAAGAATATTATACAGAGTTTTTCCTACTCCAGGTATGTTAAGGCTATCCCTTCTTTCTTTTGGCATGGTCCAAATTATACTAAGGAAACGAGCAAATACACAGTTTCTATAAATTACTCTATTCATAGCAACAATAGGGGTGTCTATAATCTTGATTCCCCATAAGAATTATTATTATCTTCTGTTCATGGGTCTCGAAAATACGTATGTTGGTAAAATTTATTTCATGATATTAATCAGAGGCATAATGTCTTTATGACGTACCGAGAGATTTTATTGACGTATTTCATATGAATTTCATGAATTTATATATGCACATTGACCCATGACCATATGGCGTCATATACACGTATATATGTAA
The DNA here is from genome assembly GCA_005239525.1 of Nicotiana knightiana. NCBI lineage: Eukaryota > Viridiplantae > Streptophyta > Magnoliopsida > Solanales > Solanaceae > Nicotiana > Nicotiana knightiana. The sequence continues at coordinate 78,789 of ML420739.1, read as the reverse complement.
ATATATGTATATGGGATATGGGAAAAGGTTACGATGTTATATACGCACCACCACCTGATAAGCTAGTATATGATGATGATGTTGCCCACAGTGGTTGAAATACGGTTCAACGGCGTTATATACGCGTATATATTTATGCATATTCAACCGGCGTTATATACGCGTATATATGTATGTATATTCAAACAGCGTTATATACGCGTATATATGTATGCATATATATGTATATGGGATGTGGGAAGGTTATGGCGTTATATATGAACTACCACCTGATCAGCTGGTATACAATGATGATTTTACCCACAGTGGCCGATATGATATGATGGGATGACCTCAGATGATGATGATGTTATGAAACATGTACCTATGAACGACATGACATTCATATGCATATGCATGACGCTAAAATTAATTTATGATTTACAAAGCTATTCAGGCTTACAGGTTGAGTCATGTGCTCTATATTTCTTACATGTCTCTTATGTACTTATTTATGTGCCTTACGTACTCGGTACATTATTCGTACTGACGTACCTTTTGCCTGGGGACGCTGCGTTTCATGCCGGCAGGTCTAGATAAACAGGTCGAGAGCCCTCCAAGTAGGCTATCAGCTCAGCGGAAGATGTTGGTGCACTCTATTTCCTTCGGAGTTGCTTGTTTGGTCAGTATGATTTAGACGGGTATTGTTTGGTATGGCGGGACTCTATCCCGACTTTTATGATATTTATGTACTCTTAGAGGCTTGTAGACATATATCGTATACGTGGAAGATTGTACGGCCTTGTCGGTCTATGTTTTGAGTTTATAAATGATTATGTTGGCCTATTAGGCCCGCATGTCACATGTATATGATGATGTAATAAGAATGATACATTACGTTGGTACTCAGTCGAGTAAGGTACTGGGATCTCGTCGCGGCCCATCGGTTTGGGTCGTGACATTTCAGCAAGGTTTGGGTACTCAGGTAAATCTCAGCACAACATTCCATCCACAAACAGATGGGCGGGCAGAGCGGACTATTCAGACGCTTGAAGATATGTTGTGGGCTTGTGTATTAGATTTCAAGGGTAGCTGGGATGATCACTTGCCGCTTATAGAATTTTCTTATAATAACAGTTTCCATGCTAGTATTCAGATGGCCCCATTTGAGGCATGGTACGAAAGGAGAAGTAGATCTCCGATCGGATGGTTTGAGGCTGGTGAGGTAGAATTGTTAGGACCAAACCTTGTTCACTAAGCTATTGAAAAAGTTAGGGTCATTTAGGAAAGGATGAAAACTGCTCAGAGTCGTCAGAAATCCTATGCGGACGTTCGTTGTAGAGAATTGGAATTCCAAGTAGATGATTGGGTATTCTTGAAGGTGTCTCCCATGAAGGGAGTAATGCGGTTTGGGAAGAAAGGGAAATTGAGACCATGGTATGTCGGGACATATAGGATTGCTCAAAGGATAGGACAGGTGGCCTATAGGTTGGAATTTCCCCCCTGAGATGTATTAGTGCACCAGATGTTCCATGTGTCTATGATGAAGAAACTGGTTGGAGATCCATTATCCATCGTGCCAGTTGAGACTATTGAGGTTAATGAAGAATTATCATATGAAGAGGTTCCGGTTGCTATTATTGATAGACAAGTCCGTAGATTGAGGAACAAAGAAATTGCTTTAGTTAAAGTGTTATGGTGAAGTCAGCACGTTGAGGAAGCCACGTGGGAAGCGGAAAATGAAATGAAGGAAAAGTATCCCCATTTGTTTGAATGTCTAGTAGTGATCGTGCGAACTGTCATCTCTAAGAAAATTATATGTTATGTTCAGTTTTGTGCAAAAGCACCCCATTTTCCCCTAATTACTCTACTATTGCAACTTCTCAAGTTGTGCCATAATTGTGTATGTTCTTATCATCTGAGTAATGTGCAACCCCTTGGAGTAAATGAAATTATGTGAAAGTCATGTGATAGTTAAATGATCAATTGAAGAGTAGGTTGGTAAATATTAATTGAAGTTTATATGGCATGTTGAAGTAATTAAGTTGAAGTAATTGATTTATACGGGGCTTGTCGAGGTGACCAAATTATGTGCAAGGCCATGAACTAACTAGTTATGTGTGGAATTGGTTAAGAACATGTATTTCGGGGGATCTATGACAGGTAGATAAGCCTAACTACAGAGGAAACTCTAGCGAAATTTTCAGAAAATATCGGAGTTAGTAAAAATTGGGGTTGGCGTATTGTGTTTTCAAAACAAAATGATTTCTCGATCCTCTTTTGAGGACGAATGATATTAAGTGGGGGAGGATGTAAAGACCCGTACAATTTCTATGTCTAAAATAATGCCCGAATAGGTCCCTGTGCTGTTATAACTGTAGAAATTCTTAAAAACGTCCTATTTTGAGTAAAACGTATCCCAGAACTTGAAAGATTAAATTTTCCAAAATTGCGCGTTATGCGATGCACTATGTGATCGCATAACAGGTATGCGGACGTGGTCGCATACCTGGACAGTCCACTGTCCAAATGGAGGACAACTATGCGGCTCTGAATGGGATCGCATTTTGGGTATGCAGGCCGCAAAGTTGTCGCATTCTTGACCCATGGTTTTTGCGAGGGAGGTTATGCGACGCACTATGCAATCGCATACTAGGTATGCAGACCGCATAGTGATTGCATACATGGTCAGTATGGTTCCCATTTTGGCCCATTTGAAGGCCCACTATGCGACAGGAATGCGGACTTCATAGCTCGCATTCCTGACCGCATCTCTGTGTCGGGGCTCCTATTTTCTAAATTTAAAGCCCGACCCCCTATTTTATAAAACACCCATTCCCTTCATTTTTAACGATTTTCTGACCAAAAGTAGAGAGAGAAAAAGAGAGTTCTTGAGATGGAAAGTTTCAACATCATCCAATTTGATTTTTCAAAATCACTCAAGCCCGAAAATTATCAAGTTATTGTCATCTTCTTCACTCAAAGAGGTAAGTCTTCACCCTATTTTCCCAATTTCTCATATTTTGTGTAAGAAGAAAACACACATAGGTTGGTTCTTGAAAATAAAAAGTGAAATCTTGCATGCATGTGAGTTAAATCCCGTAATCTAGTAAAGGGAAGAACAAATTTGGGTAATTATTCTCAAAAGGGGGTTAGTAGTCTAAAGGATCACATAATGTTTGATAAAATGCTCAATTAAGTACAAGATTCCTGATTCTAAGTGAAATATATCACATTGTGGAATAGATTGACAGTGCTAGACGATACGGTGAATTGTGAAACAAATTAGAAAGGGGACGACTCGAGGTATGTATGGCTAACTTTAATCTTCGTAGAGTCACCTTGTTGGCGTCCGAACATACGGTATGAGTTTCTAGCTGAGTATATGTGAATTTATTGTCCGGTTGTATTGAGGTGTGAGATTTCATTCTCTGATTTTTCTTAGTCGACTATCGTGATAATTGAAATTGTGAAAGGTGATTTCTATGTGATTACTCTATCATGTGCAAGGTTCGTTAAATGCTTGAGTATGATGGTATGAAAGAATGGTAACAAACTCAAATGCGTAAACGTAGCTAAGTGATAAGGGCTGTGTAAAAAGTGATGAAAAAGAAAATTGTGAATTGATCTAATTGAACTAAATGACCATGGAAATATTGTATATGACTCATTGTTGGCAAGGGTTATTGTGGCTTAACTTCATATGGGTTGTTTGTTGAAATGAATTTACATTCTTGTTGATGAACCCCTTTGTGGTTGAATTAATAGGGTGATAAAGGCTATTGTGAACACATGATTGTTTGGGTGTTATGAAATTGTACTCTTGATGACATGAAGCCCTGTGATTGAATTGTGGGCTGTTATTGTTTGCTATGAAATGTGATGGTCCGGAGGGATCGGGTTGCACGCCGCAACACGAAGTAATAAGGGTAGAGAGGTAATAAGGGTGAAGTGTAATATTGTATGGTGGGATCGGGTTGCACGCCGCAACACGAAGTAATAAGGGTGGAGATGTAACAAGGGTGGTGTGTAAAATGTAAGGTGGGATCGGGTTGCACGCCGCAACAGAATGTAATAAATCTGAAATGTGATTGTGTTGAAATTAGAATTTGTGAGGCTCTCAATTGTACTTGTTTTTATATCACTGTGCACTATGTGTTGGTTCCTTTAACTGCTTTCTATATGTGCATCTTTTGATTTTACTTTGAGTAAAGTTTTCTCATACATGCTAGTACTATTCCACAGTACTAACGTCCCTTTTGCCGGGAGCGCTACATCTTTTATTTGGATGTAGGTGGGTCCATAGCAGGTAGCTCAGTTCGCCGTTAGAGGTGCCTCCTCTTCATGTTTTAGCAGTACTGGTGAGCCCCACTTCCTCCCGGGGCCGTGTGTAATTCATGCTATCCCTTTTGAGTCTATTATCTATTGTAAGGTATAGCCGGGGCCTTGTTGCCGGCAAAGTATTGTATAAACTCCTAGTATTCGTAGAAGCTCCGTAGACATGATGTGGGCGTATATATGTATTTTGGGTAGTGACTGTACGTATTCGGAATCGTGGTCCGTATCTGGAAAGTCATGTATGTATTGTGTATGTTTTGGGATTTCAATTGTTGAAATGCTAAAAGAGAAATGAACTTAAGTTTGTAAATCCACGTTTAAATCTTAAGTTGTTATTTCATATGGAATATGGTGTACTGTATATACGNACACACACACACACACATATATATATATATATATATATATATATATATCGATGGTGTTATATATGCGTATATGTATAGTACATAGACAACTAATCATTTGGTTATGATGATGATAATGCCAACAGAGTCCCCCAACATTATATACGCATGATGCATTTCAACTGCGTTATATAAACAAATATATTGTATCATTGCATAATTCATATCATGTCCCTCTCTGGAAATTTAGACTTTAAGGTTGACCTTGATTGTCTCTTACTTACATTCATGTCTCTATTTATGCTTTATCTAATTTACATACCAGTACATTCATTCATACTAACGTCCCTTTGTAGGGGACGCTGTGTTTCATGCCTGGAAGTCCAGGTAGACAGGTTGACGGACCTCGACAATCAGATATCCAGCTTACCATTAGTGTGACGCTCTTCATTCTTCCTGGAGTTTCTGTAGTGTGTCGGTATTCTCTGATATCTATGTATATACGCATTTTGGGTATGCCAGGGCCCGGTCCCAACCTTCTTATCCGATATGATGATCTTAGAGGCTTGTATACTTAGGTTATATGTCTTGTTATAAAGTATGTCCTTGTCAGCCTCTTTGTTGGTCAATTGGATTGTATATTGGCCTTGTCGGCATTATGTATGTATATATGTTTTGGGTTGTTCCCCCTCCCCCTTTAGGCTGTATGTTCAAATGGCCTTATGATGGTCATTCTGTGGCCTTGTGTGCCTTATACGAGTTTTTATCATTCTTTCTATGGATTAGATATGTCATGACCTTGTTGACCAATCCTTTATACATTCATTGTGTGAATTCATATGTTGTTCACTTGGGATTGCAAGGAACCGGGTGCCGGCCACATCCTGAAGGTTGGGGTGTGACAAGATCGATATCAGAGCATGTCTGATCTAAGGATTCTACAAGCCGTGTCTATGAGAGTCTTGTTTATGGATGTGTTGTGCACTTAATTTATAAATAAGAGGCTACATGGCATTTAGGAGTTGGTTACCCTTATTTTAGATCTAAATTGTGTTGTAGAACTGAGTCTAATGTATGTTCTAATGTAGGTTGTACAGATATTCCTTCTTTTAGAAGGGCTTTGGTAAGTGGGGACATTGAGGTGGGGTCGAGAGGTGATGTGAGTAATACGTCCTCCATTGAGATAGACCCGTCAGAGGATCTGAGTGAGTCACCTTCCTAGGTATCATCGACTCATGTAGTACCACAGGAGTTGAAGGAAGCTCCTGCATCATTAGTTCTACCACTGACTCTTCCCAATAAAGATAAAATCAGAGCGGTTGTCACGCCCCGACCTTGAGGAGTGAGACTGATGCTCGCCCGAGATATCCCAGTCAACCAAGACTACTTGATGACTTCTACCCAACCTTACCTATGAACAATTTAAGAATGAGTAATAAGTAATAGACATGAGAAGATAAAAGTCTACCACATCCTTTATCCATTACTCATAGAAGCTTCATTTGCAATTTCCAAAATATTACAAGTTCATAATTACGAAGAGAAAAACATGTTTGGCAACTACAACATTTCAAGTTCATTATCCCAAACCGAATACCACCCATAGCCTGTCTACGGAGCCTCTAAGTATAACAGAAGAATAGTTGAAAGTGCCGGCGATAAGGCGCCGACTATACCTCAAAACACTATATGCAAAATCAAATGTCATAAGGCCCCGAAGTAGAATAGGGCTCACCAAGTCTGCTGAGTAGAGGGTAACTGCTAACGAGGATCAAGACCGCCTGCTGAAAAACTACCTGCATCCATTAGAGATGCAGCGGCCCCGACATATGGAATAGTACTAGTATGTAAAGCTAAATACCCTAATATGTCAATATAAAAAAGAAAAAAATCATGAAAGCGACCAGGAAAAACCAAAGATATCCAAATGTCAAGTCAAAATATAATAATTTTCAAAATAAGAAATTAATATTTTTGTTTGGCAGATTATTGGCCTCCGATCATCACACCATACACGAGGCATGGACTCCGATCACAAACTCGATCAGCTGAGCGATCTCTCCATGAATCATTGTGGATTGACATGGTGATGCGAATAAAACATGATAATAAGAAGGAGGAACCATCATGCACGCGACATGGCCTCCGATCACCACCCGACCTGCTAGGTCATCTCCCCACATTTGTCATGTGAGTCGACATCCAATCCAAGGCCGACAACAATCTCATCCCAATTAAGGGTAATAATCTCAACACATCAATCTCATCCCAATTAAGGGGAATAATCTCAATACATTCATTTCATAACCTTTCATACCATATATAGCTTCCTTATTACTTTTAACCACTCACAACATTTCATTGGCTTTTTTGGCCATACATAGAGTTCTTCATTCATGGCATGATGGCCGTATTTATTATTTCACACTTTCACTTATTTACTTTCAAGGATCATTATTATAAACATTAGCATATTGAATATTCTAGAAATCATAGCTTTAAGTTCATTAGCAATGAAGGCTTTAAACACAATGGATTTCTTTACAAACATTGGAGAAAAATGACTTGAAATCAAAACATAAGTTAAAATCATAAACGAGTAATACACCATCTATTTTTGAAATACTTTTCTCAAAGGGAAATGCACAATTTCAACTCATGAGTATGTAAGAACTCAAAACACATTGGAAACACTTACAATAGAGAGAATGGTGATTTTCGATTGAAACATGAATTCAAGTCATATTCATTAGTTGCAACAACCATATTTGAATATTTTCCCACTAAAGGGAAGCATAATAGGATCGGATAAATTCGAACGTCACTCGAGTAAATAAGAAATTAGGAAAATAAACTTTCAGAATAAATTTTGGAACTGTTGGAATGTGTCACGCCCCAAACTCGGGGAGCGCGACCGGCGCTCAACCGAGTGAACCAAGCCGAGCAAGAATGTTAGGTACTTTCTACCCTAACTCACTCATGAATAGAGATGAGACATATTTTTATTAATTAGACAATAGGAAGATCATGAATACAATACCAAAACCTTTTCATTAATTTCTTCATTATTAATGTCTCAAGATACACCTTTTCATAGGCTAAAGTTGAATAAATGATTCAAACATAACATGAATTATTTGACATTCCCAACACCTATACAACTCACACTATGTCTACAGAGCCTCTAAAAGATACAAAGAGTACAATGATAGTGCCGGAAACAAGGCTCCGGCTATACCTCAAAACATGATAACATAACGAACAATAGGTACATGACCCCGGAATGAGGTGAGGCTCACCAAGTCTACTGGGAGGAAGGTATACTTCTATCACTGGTCAATGCTACCTGTTATGGAACCACATGCATCTATTAAAAAAGCAGCGCTCCCGGCAAAAGGGAGGTTAGTACTGTCAAATAATACTAGTACGCATAATTAAACACCATCTCAATAGAATGAATAATAAGACAAGGGGAAACAATCACGAATTCAATAAAAGCCTCAAACAATACCAAAACATCAAGTTAAGAACCACATAAGATTTCAAGAAAATTTCCATGTTTTTAGGTGGGGAGCTCTTTAGTATCGATATACCATTATTCACAATACCATCGTACTTCTACACGGATTCCGATCATGACCGACTGGCTAGACCTCCTCATTTGAGACATCAACCACAATCACAATTTCCAGCACAATCACCACCATGTGTGAGGCATGGCGTCTGATCACGGCCCGATCGCCTAGGCCGTCTCACCCGAGACATTACCTTTTCTATCAATCATCTCACATCATACTTTCTTCACCTCTATTCAATTTATCGGCACTTGGCCATAATTATAATATCATTCTTGACACTTGGCCGGATTTCATATTTCATGCTCCCCTTTTTATTTTTCACACACCATAATCACTATCGCCAACAAGACTTTTCAATTCAAGGTTTTAGGTATACATGAGAGTAATTAAGAGTCTCAGACATATAGAGATTTTTCACATAATTTGGCATGATAACCTTCACTCAAGTATGACTTGAAATCGTAACATTTATAACACACACAACCCACACTTTGAATATTCTCAAAAGACAACATAGCATGAATAAAAGCATTTGGAGCACATATCGAACATATATCTTTGAACAGAAGATTACTCGGAATAACCAATTTTATAAAGACCAACTCGGGCCTTACATAACTTACATGAACGCCATGAAATTCAATTCTAAGAAAGGGGTTTATCCAACATACCTCAATTGAGCTTCCTTAACTCCAAAATGTTTCGGAATTCTTAGCAACATCAATGTATTATGGAAATATAACAAGTTGAACCAAAATTAGGAAGTTGATCATGATTCTAGCTCATTTGAGCATTTTATCAAACACTAGGTGTGCATTAAGGTTTAAGGTCATTTTATGAAAGATTCCATCCTCCCACATCCCATTCTTACCATTTTTATCTCACAATCTTCCTACACTCTTTGATAAACATGCATGAAAGATAAACAATTCTCATACCCATGAATTGCTTTGCTAATTACCCATTTTTAATTAATCTTTGAAATTAAGGGCTAGGGTATAGATTCTTACCTCTAGGATGAAGACGTTCCTTGTTAATATTCAATGATTTGAGCTATAATTGATAGAAAATAGGTTAAAGGTCACTCCCCCACTCTAAGCACTCTCTCGCACTCTTAAAATGTCAGAATTTTGCTTAAAATGGGCCATGACATCTATTTTAACGAATTAGGGTTGGGTTATAAAAACCAAAAAAGGAAGCCCCAAGACAGGATATGCGGTCACATATGCAACCGGATAATGCTTTTGCGGTCAGAATAAATGTCGCGAAAAGGGCCTCTAGGACTTGGCTGGCGTGCATCACTCTACGGCCGTTATCCATCCCGCAGACTTATTCTGCGGTAGCATAATGCACCGCAGATCCTCCCTCCGCAAAATTCCAATGTTTACTATGCGATCAAAGTACGGCCTGCAAAACGGCTATGCGGTCGGATAATGGGCCACGAAAATGACATAAAATATGGCCCAAATATCGGCCACACTATGCGGCCATTCTACGGCCTGCAGAGTGATTATGCGGCCGCATAATGGGCCGTAAAAATGCCAAACTCTGGAAATATTTTCCTTCAACTTTCCAGCACACTGTTTAACACCTACGCCAACCCCGATAGCACGAAACCCCAGTTTTTAGCAAATATTTCACGGGGCCTTACAGAATGAGAGTTTGAACAAACCACATTTCGAACTTACAGGGAACTCATGGATTCCGATTCTAGAAAGGGAGTTTAGCCGACATACCTTGCTTGATCTTTCCTTAGAGTATTTCACCGTCCCAATACTTCTAGAAATTTCAATCTATAGGAAGCTATTGAAAGTGAAATACTAATTAAAAGGATTCTATGTCATGCCCCGACCTCAGGCAGCGCGATCGGCGCTCAACCGAGATAACCCGGTCAAGCAAGCCTACTAGATGCTTTCTACCCGAACTTACCCATGAATAAAGAGAAGAAATATTTCATTAATTAGACCATGAGAAGATCATGTGGGAAACATCAATAGATACAAAAAAGTAATATGCAAACCACACTATGTCTACAGAGCCTCTAATAGATACAAAAAAGTAATATGATAGTGCCGGCAACATGGCTCCAGCTATACCTCAAAACACTATACATAGAGGAAAAGAGATACAAGACCCCAAGAAGAAGTGGGGCTCACCAAGTCTGCTGAGGAGAAAGTGTACTGCTATCACTGATCAACGCCTCCTGCTGTGGAACCACCTACATCTATTTAAGATGCAGCGCCCCCAGCAAAAGGGACGTTAGTACATATGGAATAGTACTTGTATGTGAAGCTAAATGTCCTCTTTCAGAATATAGTGCCAATATAAGAAGGGGAAAACCAAGAAAGTAGTAAGTAACAACCAATGATACCCAAATTCCAAGTTGAAACATAATAATTTTTCAAAACACGAAAATAATATTATTTTTGATTGAAACATAATAATTTTTGATTAAAAGCCCCAAAGACTTTTAATCAAAATGGGGTCCTGTTATAAAAATAGCAAATGGACCCTCGAACTCAACTATGCGGTCGCATAATTGGCCACAAAACAGGTATGCGGCCCACCAAATGGACCGCGAAGTGATGCCAAAAGCTAGGCTAGCCTCGACCAGTCTGCGGCCAGGTCTTCGGTCCGCAGACCAATTATGCGGTTGCAAAAATGGACCGCAGAATTATCCCCCCCCCCCCCCCCCCCCCCGAAATTCTTTATGCCAAATTTACGACGGAAATGCGGACCAAAAAACATGTATAATTATGGACCGCAAAACAACCTTCCAAATTCAACTATTTTCTGCTCAACTCCGCGATGATTATGCGGGTCCTACGATGATTCTGCGATCGCGAAAATGACCGCATTATTGCCTTCTTCTGCCAAAAACTTCCACCAAATCTTTAGTGCAATCTTCAACCCAAAATGTACGTACTGCATCGAGTAAGATGGCCCAAAGATTAACCACTACCTTCATACACACTAGTCTACCTCGGCACAACAAAACCTTAAATTCCTTGGCGAAATTTTACGGGGCCTTACATCCTCTCCTACTTGGATCATTGGTCCTCGAATGAGGAGTGGAGTCCGCCCCAAACACCTAACATAACACATCCTCTATAATTGGACCTATCCACATGTTAGAGAATAACCTAAACCATCCTAACAAAAGTTCCACAACTCAACTAAGCGTCACAATATATACATCAATAACACTATTCTTAAAAATACAGACATTACATCATCAATAGTGGTATCCTAACATGAACTGTACATATTTAAATCATAACACATAGAAAGTACCGTTCGAACCACAACCATTTGGCTATATGCACAAGTGAGAATATATTTTTTCCACAACACCCTCGACCTTCAAGGTGACCTCCTCGACTCATAGACATAGCCGTAGCACTTTAATAGAGGTGATTCCAATTTCCAGACTTATCTAACAAGGATGACAATTAGGTACCCGTCATATGAAAATTACCCATTAACTTCACCTTCATAGCTTCCACCAGAATGACAGACAAGGGATTTCCAACTACCTTCTTTGACGTAGACATATGAAACATCATGTGTATGGAGAACACCAATGGGGAAACATCATACTCATAGTTTGACTTATTTTATTTAAGATTCCATAAGGCCTAATGTGACTACACCTACTTTACATGTATTGTCATTTCACATAATATCTTCATGGAGAAAACCTTGAAATAACCTGTTCACTTTCTTCAACTCTAAAACTCCACGTCTAACACCCAACTAAATCTTTAGCAACCATCAACATGTAAGATGTGCTTGCATGAATAATGACCATAAAATTTCCTGCCCAATATGTTTGATCATGGGATGATGCTTCTTCTTTGACAAGTTTGAACCTTCAACCCCATAGGTTAACTATAAATAGGATTAACGAGGTTTTGAGTTTGAGTTGGAATTAGTCAATAATCCATCAATATACTAAGCAGGGGCATCTCAGGAGGTTATTTCCTAAGAGATATGAAGGCTACTACTACTAGCAGTGACATGGTTAGTCATTGTGGAAACATTATTAATTCGACAAATAAGGCATAGAGTTAACTAAGTACATATTGATAATGTGGGAACCAGGTACATTATCCAGATATGTAAAATAAGTGAGTCATTTGGGACATTTGATACATGGTAGGCATGATGGAGAGGATAAATACGTCAGCATCAGATATTCTTGGAAAACTAGGAGTTATGAAAGGGAAAGTAACAATTGTTCTGTTGTATATGTGCCTTGTCCGAAAGTAGTAGGCCATAAGGAAAAATAGCCAACTACGTGACACTAGTTGCCTCATTGAGTGTAAGGAAAATCGGTTTCACTTGAAATGAGAAGATTCTTGCAGTATGAATGTGATAGGGGTTTCAAAATGCATGAAGTTGCATTACACTCTTAACATCATTTGATACAAGGAATCTATGCCACAAGCTCACGGTTGAAAAGGAGGTTGATGTCACGCCCCAACCTCGTGAAGCACGACCGGTGCTCAACCGAGTGGACCCGGTCGAGCAATCCTGTTAGACACTTTCAACCCAACTCGCTTATGATCAAGAGAAGGCATGTTCTCATTCATTAAATAGTAGAAAGATCACACACACACACACTAAATCATTTCATTTTATTACATATTTGTTAAGTTCAAAATATATACATTCTTATGATTGAGTGGAACAAGAGTCCAAAAGACAACCTAATCTGTTTGACCTTCCTAGAACCCATATAAAACCCACATACTATCTATGAAGCCTCTAGATATACAAAACAGAGTTATGATAATGCCGGCAACAAGGCTCCGGCTATACCTCAAAACGTGGTAAAAGTATGAACAAAAGATACAATACATGATCCCGGGATGAAATGGGGCTCATCGAGTACGCTGGGAAGAGGATGCACCACTAGCTGCGATCAACACTATATGTTATGGAACCACTTGCATCCATTTAAAGATGCAGCGGCCCTGGCCAAAGGGACGTTAGTACTGTCGAATAGTACTAGTATGTAAACTAAGCACCATCTCAATAGAATGAATAGTAGTACAGGGGAACTCAAGAAAGCAATATGAGTTTTAAATAACACTAAAATCAAGTTAAGGATCACATTGATTTTCAAGTCAATTTCCACGTTATTAGGTTTGGTGGTCTTTATTGCCAATATGCCACAATCCACAATACCAGTTTGTTCTTACACAGAGTTCGATCTCGACTCGATTGGCTAGGTCATCTCATTGGAGACATCAACCATATCCATAATTTCAATTATCATTTCTAGCACAGTTACCACCATGTGTGCGGAACGGCGTCCGATCACGGTCCGATCGGCTAGGCCATCTCATTCGAGATATCACCTTTTTCAATAAGTCATCTCACTTCATATTTCTTTCCCATCCTTTCAATACATTGGCACGAGTGGGCACAATTATAAAGTTATTCTTGGCACTTGGCCGTATTTCATGATTCAAGTTCGTTTCCACATTCCAACATTATTATCATCATCAATAACACCACGGCTTTTCAATCAAGACTTTTGATTTCATATGTGAGCATTTAGAATCTAAGGCCCATAGAGGCTTTGCACACAATTTGGCATAACAGTCTTTGTTCGAATTTGACTTGAAGTCTAGGCATTTTTAGCATATATTCTATGTTTTGAACACCTCCTCATATGATGAGATAACATGATGAAAGCATGGGAATATATATTACACATATATCTTCAAAGAAAGCGCATTTGGAATATCAATTTCTAGGACATTCAATTTGGGACTTACATTGATTGCATGAATACAATGGGATTCAATTCTAAGAATAAGAAGTTTAGCCAACATACCTCAATTGATCTTCTTAAAACTTTAAGATGTTCCGGAATATTAGCAACTTCAATCTATTTTAGCAATATAACAAAATTGAACCCAAAATAAGGAAAACGATCATGATTCTAGCTCACTTGAGAATTTTATCAAACACTATGTGTGTATTAAGGTTTCAAAGCCATTTTATGAAAGACTTCACCATCCCACCCCCATTCTTTTTTTATCTTTAACTCACAACCTCTCCACATACCTTAATGAAGTAAGGTCGGGTTTTAAAAGCCCAAAAATGAAGCTCCAGAACAGGTTCTGCGGTCCCATATGCGACCGCATAATGATTCTGTAGAGCGGAAAGTGACCGCGAAAAATGGCCCTGGGAACTGGGCTGGTCTGCTTTACTCTGCGGCTGTTATGTGGCCCGCAGACCTGTTCTACGGTCACATAATGCGCCAAAGAACCTCCCTCCGCAATAGTCTAAGGATGATTATGTGACAAAAGTGCGGCCAATGAAACGGTTATGCGGTCACATAATTGGGTTCGAAATTGACCTCAAAATTGGCCAAAAAGGATTCTTCACTATGCGTCCATTATGCGTCCCACAGAGCAAGTATGCGGCCGCATAATGGGCCGCAAAAATGCCTATTTCTGCAAAAATATTTCCTTCAACTCTCCAGCGTACTGTTCAATCCAAAAAGTGTGAACCGCGGCGAGCTTGCAAGTCAGGAAGAATTTCTAATACTATTAACCTCTACGCCCATTTCGGCATCACAATATCTCAATTTTTAGGAAATATTTTACGGGGCTTACAGTTGATCAATTGTGATATTATTATTATGGCAGCGTAACCGTTCACGATAGTTGATCTTAGACCAAATAATAGAGATACGATAGACTTTTCCTTCAAATTAATATGCTTATGATATGTGCCAAAATCTGAAACATACACCTCAAGTGTGAAGGGAAAGGTCGCAGTAAGGCTACTTAACTTCAATCATACACGAGTGAAACCATGTAGCTAGGACATCTTATTGTTAGGACGAAATCATGCACGAGTTGGAGAGGTTTTAAGGGTTAATATGATGCTCCGGGTATAAAGTCAAATGATAGACCCCTATCCACTAGGGATGTGGAAATGTTAAGTACATCAAAGTCTCTGCACATGACAATGGCATAGTAAATGATCCTAGAAGCCGAGTATTCAAAGATAACGAAACCCAGGGATGCACTATAGAGTAGTCATGGAGGGTCTACGAATGATCACAATGTGCTCGCCACGGGTTTTGTTACTTGAAAAGTACCCAGATGGTAATGAAGAATGGGAAAACATGAGAATCATACATGATGCTATGATAACCCTAAAAGTGCATTCAGTCTTGGCGGAGGGCCTATTAAGGATCCTTATGAGAAAGGAAGTGTTACAATGACATAGGGAAGTATGCGACCGCTCGCGGTTATCCAACAAGTGTCGGGAACAAGCACAATGAATTTACTAACTAAGGAACAAAGTCAGAATATGTTGTAGATGTGTAAAGAGAAAATAAACATTTGTTATGAACTTGACACGTTTTTTCCATTAAAAACTCTCAAACTACAATACCAGTCTACGTCACGGGCTACTGCAATACCAGTCTACGTCACGGGCT
This sequence comes from Nicotiana knightiana, assembly GCA_005239525.1. Taxonomy (NCBI): domain Eukaryota; kingdom Viridiplantae; phylum Streptophyta; class Magnoliopsida; order Solanales; family Solanaceae; genus Nicotiana; species Nicotiana knightiana. The sequence continues at coordinate 63,076 of ML420739.1, read as the reverse complement.
ACTAGGAAGAAAGTGAGCTACTTACCGCAGAATGATCTAAGTGGACATGAAAGTTATACTAAGATGGGAAAACCAAAGATCTTCCCATGACGGATGTGCGAGGGTCTCAAATTTCAGAGAAACTTTATGTCGACAAGTGACCATTTCAATTGACATGTACATGTATGATAGGTGCTGAGACATGCTTTTATATTACTAGACAATGAAAAAGGTTTATGATAATCTTCACAAGGGAGTAAAGTGTATGTTCAAACCGTATAGAGCCGCATACACAAGAGAGAGAGAGTGGCTCAAGAAAGATCTCAACACTAGGATTCCTTACATTAGATTCGATGCAATATAGGTGAATATTATGATGGTACGTGTACAGGCACAAATGAGCAGATGTTATCCATAAGAATCGGAAGGTTATATAAGAAATTCATCAGGTATAGTCCTTAGTTAAGAATTGGAAGATGCAAGTTAAATTATTAGGCTAAGATTATAATTCAATCCAAGGAAATCATTATAGAAATCAATTCCTCAAGAGGTTGTAAGTAAGATGAATGTGATAAAGTGGCTTCTCGAATAGTGTCTCATTCCAAGAGTAGGTACATGCAAGGTTTGGGGATCCAGTTTCTTGTTAAGAACATACATATGCAGACTATTCAATGCAGATGTACATATACAACAAGGAAAATAATGAGGTGTTCATAATGTTGTACTAAGGAGTGACTTACTTGGTGACTTTAGGTTGACTGGGCAGTGCTTTAACTGATTTCCCTCAACTCCACATCTATAACTGTCACGCCCCAAACCTGAGGAGGTGTGGCTGGCACCCGGTGCCGAGCTGGCTCAAGCGAACCACTCTGTAACTCATAATCATTCGATCAAAACTAGAACATACATAGCTCGAGTTGGCTGAACGCATTCCTTTTGTAACTATCATGGGTCAACATGGACACACCTCGTAATGCATAATTGTAAGTGGGCAACACTGTATCAATAAACTATCGTTCTTAAGACATAAATACATATGGGTTGTCAAGGCCTCTGACATACTGTACAAACTGAACCTCTGTCTACAAAGCCTCTAAGATTGTTTGACATAAAATGGGATAGGGTACCGACCTACCCATAAGTCTGTAGCCAAGGTCTAACACGATGACTCATAGACTCGGTTGTACTCCAAATGAAGTGGAGTCTTACTGATCCTTCGCTGAATTCCAATCTCGTCTACTATAAGGGCTCGTCAAACTGATTATCTTTACCCGTAGGCATGAATGCAGTGTCCCCAACATACCATCATATATTCTTCACCTCTATTGTAATTCTCGCGCCTCTGGTGCATACAGAACCTGGAAAAAACTTCATATTGACTTCTTACGACTCAGCTCTATGGAACGATCTGGAAACAGAAGAAGGGTAACATTTCCTAAATTCCCTATAACCTCTCAATTATAAATGTGGTGCACAACACACCCATAAGTGAGACTCTATGAGGCACGACTTTGTAGACTCCCTAGGACACGACCCTCTCTGATACCACTTTGTCACGCCCAAAACCTGGGGAGACATGGCTGGCACCCAGTGCCGAGCTGGCCCGAGCGAACCACTCTGTTACTTATAATCATTCGATCAAAACTAGAACATACATACTCGAGTTGGAGGAACTCGTTCCTTTTGTAACTATCATGGGCCAACATGGCCACAACACGTAATGCATAACTGGAAGTGGGCAACACTGTATCAATAAACTATCGTTCTTAAGACATGAAGAAACATGGAGTAAAGGACTCAACCTGTAAGTCTGGATAGATTTGTAACTCATGAAATATTTATAATGTCATGTATATGCATATAAATTTCATGTAATGTGTAGGTCAAAACGTACATAACATCATCAAGCCTCTAAGGGCATCCCATCATATCATTTCGGCCACTGTGGGCAAATCATCAACGTATACCAGCTGATCATGTGGTGATGCGTATAGAACAACGTAACCTTTTTCCCATATCCCATATAAATATAACATACATATATATATGCGTATATAACGCCATCTGGTCATGGGTCAATGTATATGTATAAGTGCATGAAATGCATAAGAAATGCGTTAATAAAATTTTCTCGGAACACCATAAAAATCAATTTGCCTTTCGGATAAACATTATCAAATACATATTTTTGTGGGACCCATGAACAGATGATAATAATAATTCACATGGGGAATCGAGAATATAGACACCCCTAGTATTTCTATGAATAGAGTAATTTATGAAAGTTGTGTGTTTGCTCGTTTCTTTTGTATAATTTAAATTATGCCAAAAAGAAAGAAGGGATGACTTTAACATACCTGGAGTAGGAAAAACTCCATATAATTTTCTTGAATAATATTGCATCGTACACCTTTAGAACCGCAAAATTTTATGTTAGCTACGATTCTAACAATTATCGTTGGAGCCTTTATGAATTGAACTTAGCTTCTGTTCTTGAAACACTTTGAACTTAGAAAGAGTGATATCTGGTTCTTACTTAAAAATTAAGGGCGTTCTGATTCTGATTTGTTTTCAAGATATGAGAAAGCTTTGTTGAAAGCTTTGAAATGGCTAAAGAAAGCTAACATTTTCAAGATGTGAGAATGAAAGCTAATGTTTTTTTCTTTTGGGATTTGCCCAACTCTAATGTCTTTGAATTGTAGAGTTTATAAGGTTCTCATATTAAGAATGGTGTAATAATTCACAAGACATGTAAATGTAGTGTCTCTTTCTTTTCTATTTAATTGCCACCTATCATGAAATGACTAAGAGTCATTTTCTAGGTTTGTGGCCCTTTTGCCAATTTTTTTTGGGAGGGGGTGGAATTAATCTTATCCACTAAATTTATTAATTAACTAGGTAATGTCTCATTATCCGGTAATCAACCAATTACCCGCATAATTAAGAATTGTCTCAAATTACCTAAATTTTTACTTATTTTTATTATATTTTATATAACTTGCTATCATGGTCATGTGGTACCATATAAAATAAATACATACACTATTATTTCATTAAAATATCCATGTAAGAATATATATATATTCTCAACTTCTATTTACCTAGTATCATATAAAGAGTAAAAATTTTCGTACGCTTAATTCTTAAAATGGTAAAAAGATAACATTCTTTCCTTGTGAGAAAATAATTTCTATCTTTACAATAATAAAAATTCATAAACTTTCCCATATTATGTGTATAATTTAAAATATTTCAAAAGTAGTAATATTAATAACTATTAAAAAATCATATATTTTTTTAAAAATCCTTTACAAAAATATTTCACTCAATATAAATACCATTAGTTAAGCTTGAACGAAATATTAGGGCAGTGTTTATGCATAAGATAATAAACTATATCCAAGGTAATATAATAAAAAAGCACATAGTGTAATATTCTACTACTCAGGTCACAATACATATCAACATTCTACACATCTTGAATGACATTTCCTAAACTTCACGCAATGGGGATGAGTTCCACTAAACTGACTCGCCCCACTGACCTGATATTTACCTTTTTGCATATATCATAAGCATTCCCCCTATCCATCCTTCAAGCCCCCGTGGTGGGAGTAACAATATGTGTACAAGTTTCCAGTATGGGCCTTTGGAATTGGCCTACCACCCCTAACGCACTCCTGAGAATACCCACAAGACGATGCCAAATGTTCCCGCCCACATATCAGGAAAATCGGACTAGGTGTACCCAACCTATGTTATTTGTTCTTCTTGTGCCCTCTCTTTCCACAACCATAGCATAATTCAAGAGTCATCCAACATAAACCCAACTGGCCCTTCTTACAAATCAAGCATTCTGGTTTATTGGTAAAATTAACCCTCTTTCGATTATTAGATGCCCGCACCACATGATCCGGTGGCGCGGTGATATTGATAGGAACAAGGACACTTTCCCCAAAAACTGGTTCTTTCAATCCCTCCTCGTTGCCTCGAACTCGTGGGTTACTCATGTGGAAAATGAGACATGACGCGGAACTTAGCTTCCTATCTTGCGCTCTACCGCACGATCTGGAGTACCAAAGACGGGTTACATTCCTAAACGCCCAAGTAGCCTCCTAATTATAGTTGTCGTCCAGAACATACCGATAAGAAAGACTCTACTAGACACGACTCAGAGACATCCTAGGACACTTTAAAACCTTAGGTTCTGATACAAAGTTTGTCATGCACCGACCCCGAGGAGCGCAACTGGCACTCAACCGAGATAACCTGGTCAAGAACTCCTACTAGATGCTTTCTACCCAAACTTACCCATGAACAAAGTAAAGACATATTCAAATAATTAGACCATGAGAAGACCATGTGAGCAATACCAATTCATTGCCATTAGTTACTTCACTTCTAAGTCTCCAAAATATTACCTTACACATTCATAGTTTAGAAGTGGAACATGTGATACAAATACAACATTCTAGTTTGACTTTCCCAACACCAATATACAACACACACTATGTCTACAGAGCCTCTAATAGATACAAAAGAGTAACATGATAGTGCCGGAAGCTCCGGCTATGCCTCAAAACACTATACATAGAGGAAAAGAGATACAAGACCCCGAGAAAAAGTGGGGCTCACCAACTTAGCTGAGGAGAGGGTGTCCTGCTATCATTGATCAACACCGCCTACTAGGGAACCACCTGCATCCATTTAATATGCAGCTCCCACGGCAAAAGGGACTTTAGTACACATAGAATAGTACTTGTATGTGTAGCTAAATGTCCTCTTTTGGAATATAATACCAATATATTAAAGGGAAAACCATGGAAGTAGCAAGTAACAATTAATGATATCCAAATGCCAAGTTGAAACATAATAATATTTCAAAACACAAAAAATAATATTATTTTTGGTTAGGAGATCTTTATTACCGCTATACCACCGTAGTTTTATCTGGTAGTTTGATCACGACCCGATCGTCTAGCCGTATCACCAAAGACATCTAATCACAATCACAGTCACCACCATGTGCGCGGCATGGCATCCGATGTTGACTCGATCGGCTAGTTCATCTCACCACAATGCCTCGTGGATTAGCATCACCCTCTGATAGCAATCATCTAATCCCAATCAAGGGGAATAGTCTCAACAAATCAATCTCATCCTATTGAAGGGAAATATTCTCAACACCTAGTCTAGGGATTTACCACTCACTCACACCTACATCAACACGTGTAGTTTGGGGTTAGGTTATTTTAACCTACCTTCCTCGGTGATTAACGATACTCCCAAAAACATTTTTTTGTTTTGCACACAAGGGAAACATAAATACAAATACATTCACCTCATATCCTTCCACACCATATATAGATTCATTAGTACTTTAAACCTCTCACAACATTACCATTTCATCGGATCTCTTGGCCATATATATGATTCTTCATTCATGGCACGTTGGCCGTATCTCATATTCCACATTTCCATTTCTTACTTTCAAGGGTCATCATCATAAACATCAACACGTAGAATATTTCGGAAATCATAACTTTAGGTTCATTTGTAATGAAGGCTTTAAACACAATGGATTTCTTTCCCTATAAATGAAGCAAAACGATTGGCAATCGAAGCACAAGTTGAAATCATAAATTAGTGACACACCATTTATTATTGACATACTTTTCCCCAAAAAGGCAACACACAATTTCAACTCATGATTATGTAAGAACTCAAAACACATTAGAAACACTTACAAAGCATAGCATGATGATTTACGATTGAGGCATGGTTTCAACCCATAAGGATTAGTAAAAACAACCACATTCGAACATGACTTGAGAACATAGGCTTTTACGCGAATCTGTTTTCGCAGTGAATTTTGAACATTTGAATCAAGGGTCACAACTCTTTCACACATCATTTCATTTCATTGGCATTATTGGCCACAAATATAGTTTTTCATTTTTGGCACGGTGGCCACACTTTATATCTCCAACTCACTTCTTTCACATTCAAGCATCTTTATAGATTATCAACGATAAGAGCATTCGAGATCAAGGCCTTAAGTGTATATAAGAGCAATTGGAGTTTTATGGCGCATTGAGTTCTCTTTCCAAGTTAAGCGTAATAAACTTTCATTTGAAACATGAGTTGAAGTAATAACATTTCCGTACACAAACAATACTTGAACACATTCTCGAGGAAATCATAATAAGATAGGGGCACTTGGTAAACATTTTGACTATATACATCCTTCAACACAACTCTTACTTGGGATAACTGAACCTATTGCGAACAACTCACAACATGGGAATTAGGACCCTGGGCCAACCATAGGAAAAGCTTATGGGAACGTCATGAAATTCAATTCTAAGAGATAAGTTTTAACCACCGTACCTTTCTTGAGCTTTCCTTGGATTACTACAACGTCCTAATACTTCTACCAATATCAATCTATAGAAAGATAGCAAAAATCGGACAATAGTTGGTAGGATTCTCATCACATAAGTCTCTTGGGAATTTTGTCAAACGCCTATAATGAAAAATCAACTACGAAGCTCTTCAATGGTAATCCCTTCCTCCCTCAACAAAGTTCAACAAGAAACTACCCAAAATAGTTCAACAACCCTACATACTACTACCTATTGGCACATGCATGGCCTATCTCCAACCCCACAACATACTTAAACCCATAACCTCTTGTATGAAATCTTAGGTAAAGTATTTACCCGGAGAGATGATGGTCTAGTGAGTGGCTTCCATGATTCTTGAATATTGGGGCAAGAATGCATGATTAGGATGACTAGGTCTCCTCCCCCTCTCTAAAGTACTCCCACTTCTTTCTAGATTTGTCAGATATATTCTTGAAAATGGGCCCTACAGGCTTTTAACAAAAATGGGGTTCGGTCATAAAAAATAGAAAATGGACCCCCCTAACTCAACTATATGATCGCAGAATGGACCGCAAAATAGATATGCGGCCCGCTAAATGGACCGAATGTGATGCCAAGCCTAGACCAGTCTGTGGCCAGGTCTGCGGTCTATAGACCAATTATGCGCCCATAAAATGGACTACAGAAACCCCCCTCCGAAATTCTTCATGCCAAATCTGCGACGGAAGTGCGGACAACATAACAGGCATGCGATCGCATAATGGACCGCAAACAACCTTCAAAGTTCAACTATTTTTATCACGACCCCAATTACTAAACCGGCCGTGATGGAACCTATCATGGAATTAGGCTAGCCAGCCATTTCAGACTAACAATATATATATATCTTAATTTTCAAAAATTTAGAAGACTTTAAAATAGCATAATGAGATGAAACAAAATACACACTTCCCGAAAACCTGGAGTCAACTGTCATGAGCATCTAAGACTGAAAATACAATGTACAACATAGTGGCTTGCTACACAAAAGTCTTAGGTACAAAAGATCAAAAGAAACTATGATCTGAGGGAAGGAAAGAAGGTGAGTTGAGGACGCTGAGCAGCTACCTCAATCCTCGAACAACTCTAAGCTTGTCCGAAAATCAACTAGTGAGATGGTCTGGTACCTGGATCTGCACACAGAGGTGCAGGGAGTGACGTGAGTATGCCAACTCAGTAAGTAATCAATGTAACTAATAACTTGAGTGTAGTAACGAGCATTTAAATCATGTAAATCCATATAATGAATAACAGTGGAAATGAATAAATCAAGTCAGGGATTCTACAATTCCGAATATTTCATAAAACTCCGGTTTCCATTTAAAAATCTCGTATAAAAACATTTATCAAACATTTAGTGTAAAAAAGAGCGAAAACAACATTTTCAAAAAATATAAGCCCCTCAGGCACAATATCACTCACAATAAAGCCTCTCGGGTAAGCCTGTCATTCACTCATGACTCCACTATCAGTAGCTCATGCTCTCACTCAACACTCGTACTCAGCAAGTACCATGAACACACACAAATGTTGCGGCGGGTAGCCCGCTCCACTACTACTGCTGCGGTGTGCAGCTCGATCCATATATATAACATACGATGCGGCGTGCAGCCCGATCCATATAATAGTCGACTGGCCTCACTGGGGTAACATACGCTGCGGCGTCCAGCCCAAGCGCTATATCTGCTGCGGCGTGCAGTCCAATCCAATATGTATATTGTTGTGGCGTGCAGCCCGATCCATATATAACATATATTGCTGCGGCGTGCAGCCCGACCCACATATAATATATAACATATGTATTCCTGCGGCGTGCAGCCCGTCCCATAACTATCCTCACATACTCGGCGTTGGGCCTAAAACATATATACTGCTGCGGCATGCAGCCCGATCCATAGCTATCCTCACATACTCGGTTCTCGGCCTGACACAGTCACCCTCACAAGCCACTTGGGAAATTCATCCCAACTCACGGGACTCAGCCCAAAATACTTTTTAGAGTTTTCAAAGCAGCGTAATAATAGTGAAAATAACAACAGTAGGAAACGTGACTGAGTTCACAATTGTTGTAACATGATAGTGGTAGAATAGTGTAAAAGTACCTCTGAGGGTATAAACAGGTCGACACAAGGCCCCACACATGGAAAAATACCCTTGAGGGTCTAACAGGTTGGCACAAGGCCACAAACATGGCTCACAGCCCATAAACAAGTATAAATTTCCGAAACATAGGACATCATAAGGATTCAAATCGAATACGAGGCTTAATAGTCACTATGGGACGGACCAGGTCACAATCCCTATCGGTGCACGCCCCCACGCTCGTCACCTAGCATGTGCGTCACCTCATTTACCAAAACAATATCAAATATCGGGGTGTCATACCCTCAGCTTTAGAGTTATAATGGTTACTTACCTCAAAACAACCCAAAAGCTACCCCGCGATGCGCTTGCCCCTCAAATTGGCTTCGGATTGCTCCTAATCTAACCAAAACTAGATTAACATCATCAATATACGCTAAAGGAATACTTCCAATCAAAAACTATCAATTTAGACACAATTCTCAAAATTCGGCCAAACCCGAGCCCTTGTCCCACGTCTCAAAATTCGTATAAAATTTATATCACTAGAATCCACATCCTTCCACGATCCTATACATACCTAGAACACCAAAATTGGACCACAATTGCCCACTCAAATCAACAAAAGAAAACTCCAATTCCATGCACTCAACCTCCCCAATTTTTGGTTATAAATCCAACAAACTTCCGGTTTAATTATTTAGAAAATGACATAGAAACGAGTTATGAAGTTGAAAACCTTACCTCCAAGTGATTCCCTTCGATTTCCCTTTTCAAACCCTCTCAAGGATCTCTAAACCCGCTTATCAATGGAGGAAAATGGACAAAATTTCATAAGAATGGCTATTTAAAACATTCTGCCCCGCACTTATATTCCCTTCAGTGCGATCGTGACTCAAGCCACGTGATCGCGATGCACAGCCCAGACCATTCTACACGTTCGTATACCAACACACGCGATCGCATAGAACAAACCTCCATCCAACACACGCGCCTCAGAACCTCTATGTGATCGCACCAAAGTCCACACGATCGCACTGCTTCACCTGCCCAACTTATGCGATCACAATCCTTATCACGCGATCACATAGAACAAATTACCTGGCCCAGTCTTTTACTCTACGCGATTTGCGGACGAATGCACGTGATCGCAGTTAAGAAATCACTGCTGCTAAAACACCAGAAAATAACAAACTCCATAAGACCAAAAAGTGCCTGTTTGAGCATCTGAAATACATCCGAGGCCCCCGGGACCTCAACCAATACTACCAACACACCCCATAACATCATTCAAACTTAGTCGAGCCTTCGAAACACAAAAAATAACACGAAAACACCGAAATTACATTAAATTCAAGCCTTTGAACTTTGAAATTTCTAAATTTTTGCAATGCCGTCGAAACCAACCAAAACACATCCGATTCACCTGAAATTTTGCATACATATCCACAATGACGTTACGAACCTGCTCCAACTTCCGTAAGTCCATTCTGATCCCCATAGCCTATTTTCCACTGCCGACCGAAAATCGCCAAAAACTAACTTTCGCCAATTCAAGCCTAATTCTACACCAGACATCAAAACTTCATTCCTAACACACTCCTAACTCCCAAATCACCTAACGAAGCTATTCGATCAATAAAATCTGCATTCCAAGGTCGTTTACCAATAAGTCACCTCCCATTTGACTTTTTTAATTATCAAGCTAATTTGAGAGACTAAGTGTCTCAATTCTCACCACGACCACTCCAAACTTGTACCAACCGACCCAACTAAATATAAATAGGCTAAGAAACATACGATAAAGAAGAAACGGGGGAAACAGGGCTAATCTCACGGAACGACCGGCCGGGTCGTTACATCCTCCCCCTCTTAAACAAATGTTCGTCCTCGAACAGGTCTAGAAACATGACTGGAGTCTCGAATAAGTGAGGATATCTGTCCCGCATCTCTCGTTCGGTCTCCCAGGTGGCATCCTCCACCGGCTTTCCTCTCCATTGAACCTTCACTGAAGCTATATCCTTAGACCTCAGCAATCTGAGGTGACGACCCAAAATAGCCACTGGCCCTACCTCATATGACATATCACCCTCGAGCTGAGCCGTGCTGAATTCCAAACATGATATGGGTCACCAATATACTTCCGGAGCATCACAACATGGAACACCGGATGAATACTCAATAAGCGGGGAGGCAAGGAAAGTCTATAAGCCACCTCCCCAACCCTCTAAAGCACCTCAAAAGTCCCAATAAACTGGGGACTTGGCTTTCCCCTCTTCCCGAACCTCATAACACCCTTCATGGATGGCACCTTCAGTAGTACCTCCTCCCCAACCATGAAAGACACATTTCGGAACTTCCGGTCCTCATAACTCTTCTACCTAGACCGCGCCGCGCGAACCCGCTCCTGAATCAATTTCACCTTACCCAACGCATCCTGAACCAAGTTTGTGCCCAATAGCCTAGCCTCGCCCGGCTCAAACCAACCAACCAGAGATCTGCACCTCCTACCATATAAAGCCTCATACTGAGCCATCTGGATACTCGATTGATAACTATTGTTATATGAAAACTACACGAGTGGCAGAAAATGGTCCCATGAACCCCCGAAATCAATGACACAGGAACGCAACATATCCTCCAAAAGATGAATAGTACGCTCCGACTGCCCATTGGTCTAAGGATGAAATGTTGTGCTCAAATCACCTGAGTACCCAACTCTCTCTGTACGGCTCTCCAAAACTGAGATGTGAACTGAGTACCTCTGTTAGAAATGATAGAAACTGGAACACCATGCAATCGGATAATCTCTCTAATATAAATCTCAGCTAACCGCTCAAAAGAATAACTAGTACCAACAGGAATGAAGCGCGCAGACTTGGTCAGCCGATCCATAATAACCCATATAGCATCAAACCTCCTCGAAGTTCATGGGAGTCCAACTACGAAGTCCATGGTGATTCGCTCCCACTTCTACTCCGGAATATCAAATATCCGAAGCAATCCACCTGGTCTCTAGTCCTCATACTTGACCTGCTGACAGTTGAGACACCGAACCACAAACTCAACAATATCTCTCTTCATCTGCCTCCACCAATAATGCTGTCTCAGATCCTGATACATCTTCGCGACACCTGGATGGATGGAATACCGCAAACTATAGGCCTCAGCTAGAATCAAATCTCGGAGCCCATCCATATTGGGCACGCAAATCCGGACTTGCATCCTCATGAACCCATCATCACCAATAACCACATCCCTGACTTCACCGCGACGGACCCTATCCTGAAGAACAAGCAGATGTGGATCATCATACTGGCGTGCTCTAATCTGATCATAAAGAGAATACCTGGAGGCTACATAAACCAATACCTGCGGAGGGGCTGATATATCCAATATCACCATCTGACTCGCTAAACCCTGAGCATCAAGTGCTAATGACCGCTCTGCTACTGGAAAGTAGATTAAACTCCTGAAACTCTCCGCTCTGCGACTCAGGGCATCGGCCACTACATTGGCCTTCCCCGGATGATATAAGATAGTGAGGTCATAGTCCTTGAGAAGCTCCAACCACCTCCTCTAACGTAAATTCAGATCCTTCTGCTTAAGCAGATGCTACAAACTACAGTGGTCAGTGGAAATCTCACAATGCACTCTGTATAAATAATGGCGCCAAATCTTCAAGGCGTGGACAATAGCTGCTAGTTCAAGATTCTGCACTGGATAATTCTTCTCGTGCACCTTCAACTGTCTGGATGCGTAGGAAATCACCCTACCCTCCTGCATCAAAACCGCTCCAAGGACAAATCTCGAGGCATCACAGTAAACTGTATAAGAACCAGAACTCGTAGGAAAAATCAATACCGAAGATGTAGTCAAAGCTGACTTGAGCTTCTGATAGCTCTCCTCACACTCCTCAGTCCACCTGAACTGATCACCCTTCTGGTTCAGCCGGGTCATAGGTGCTGCAATAGATTAAAATCCCTTGACGAAACGGCGATAGTACCTGCCAAACCAAGGAAACTGTGAATTTTGGTAGCTGATGCCGGTCTAGGCCAGCTCTGCACGTGCCCCAAGAATGCTACTGAATCAAGTCAGAACTCACACTTCGAAAATTTTACATACAATCTCTTCTCTCTTAAGGTTTGAAGCACAATTCTCAAATGCTGCTCATGATCCTCCCAAGATCGGGAATACACCATGATATCGTCAATGAACACGATGATGAAAGAATCCAGATAAGGCCAGAATACACTATGCATCAAGTGCATAAAGGCTGCTGGGGCATTGGTCAGCCCGAATGACATAACCAGAAACTCATAATGACCATATCTAGTCCTGAAAGCAGTCTTCGGGATATCTGGCCCCTGAATCTTCAACTGTTGATAGCCGAAACGCAAGTCAATCTTAGAAAATACCCTGGCACCCTACAACTGATCAAATAAGTCATCTGTATGAGGCAAGGGATACTAGTTCTTCACCATAACTCTGTTCAGCTGCCGATACTCAATACACATACGCATAGAACCATCCTTCTTCATTACAAACAACACCGGTGCACCCCAAGGTGACACACTAGGCCGAATGAACCCCTTATCTAGGAGTTCCTGAAGCTGCTCCTTTAATTCATTTAGCTCCGCTAATGACATACGATAAGGTGGAATAGAAATAGGCTGAGTGCCAGGCACCAGGTCAATACCAAAATCAATGTCCTTATCAAGTGGCATGTCTGGCACGTCTACAGGAAACACGTCCGGAAAGTCACGGACCACAGGAACCGAGTCAATAGCGAGAGTCTCACCACTGACATCCCTCATAAAATCCAGATACGATTAACACCCCTTCTCAACCATACGGCGAGCCTTCAAGAAGTAAATCACTCTGCTAAGAACATAATCAGAAGAACCTCTCCACTCAAGACTCAGACATCCGGGCATAACTAAGGTCATGGTCTTAGCGTGACAATCAAGAACGGAATGACACGGAGATAACCAATCCATGCCCAATATCACATCAAAATCGACCATGTTGAGTAACAGTAGGTCCACTCGGGTCTCCAGACCCCCAATAGATATCACACACGACCGATACACCCGGTCCACTAAAATAGTATCGCCCACCGGAGTCGACACATGAACAAATGTAACTAAGGACTCATGGGGCATATCCAGAAAATGGGCAAAATACGAAGAAACATAGGAATATGTAGAACTAGGCTCAAATAAAACCAAAGCATCTCGGCAACTGACTGAGACAATACCTGCGATTATTGCATCAGAGGCCATAGCATTTGGGATGGCTGGAAAGGCATACATACGGGCCTGACCTCCACCTGCTGGACCTCCCCCTCTAGGGCAGCCTCTAGCTGACTAACTACCACCCCTGGCTGCCTGGCTGGATGGTGAAGTAACTGGAGCTGAAGTCGAAAGCTGGCTCCTCATCTGAGATGGACCTCCAAAAAGATGAGGACACTGCCTCCTCATATTCCCTAACTCTCCACACTCATAACAACTCCCTAGAGCTGGAAACTGGGACTGAAATGAACCCCTGGCACCAGAATGGCCACTCGGAGAACCATGCATAGAAGAACCCTGAACTAATAGTGCTCGAGCTGCACTCTAGGCTGCAAGGGCACCGAATGAAGAATGGCCTGGCTAAAAACTGTGGGGACCATGCCCCGAAGATGCACCACTATAGGCTAGGCGGCCTGACTGAGGAGGCCTGAATGAACGGCCTCTACCATGCTGAAACTGCCCCCCGAGACTGCTTTGTGGGTTGTTTTGTTTTTTTTTTTGTTTGGTTGTCCCTATTGCTACTATTTTCTGGAGTTTTAGAGGAGAAAGGGTGTTAAAAAACACCTTCTAATGGAAGACAGGGTGGTTGGATGGTCGTTCGTCATTACATTTTCAGGTTGTTTAACACTATTAGGGTTGTCGTTTTGTGTATGAACTGATTGGGGTGTGTTGGCTATTTTGTGGTATTTTGTGATGGATATAAGGTTGGAAAACGATGTATACATCTTGTAGCTGCATTGGGGGACTGGTTTTTGATTAATAAGGAACAGGTTTCGTGGGTTCTACTCAGTCCAGGTAAGGTTATGTGTATCCTTCCATTATCTACACTTGTACGAGTTGTAAATCGATCGTAAAGACTAGACCTAGTGAGTTTCGAAAGAGTGGTATGTTATTTTGTTGTTGTGACACTATTGGCTGGTTGTGAACTTATTTTTAAGTTGAATTCATGTCTTGTTTATAGGATAAGAGGCTTAATTATGTATTTTTGTTTGTTTATCTCAATTTGACTGAAAAGACAAGTCAAAACGTGTTTTAGTAAATTGAAAAATCAGTTTTGAGTTGGTGAACATGTGAGACTGCTTTGTGGGTTGTTTTGTTTTTTTTTGTTTGGTTGTCCGTATTGCTACTATTTTTTGGAGTTTTGGAGGAGAAAGGGTGTTGAGAAACACCTTCTAATGGCAGGCAGGGTGGTTGGCTGGTCGTTCGTCATTACATTTTCGGGTTGTTTAACACTATTAGGGTTGTTATTTTGTGTATGAACTGATTGGGGTGTGTTGGCTATTTTGTGGTATTTTGTGATGGATATAAGGTTGGAAAATGATGTATACATGTTGTTAATGTTGTGTTCTTGTTGTTGTTGGTGTTGTGTCGAATTAGGAGGAAGTAAAGATTATAGGGGAGATGATGCCCTTTTTATTATAAATAAGCTTATCGTTTATTGTGTGATAGTTGTACCTTCCATAAGTGTATTATAGTATTTATATCGTTGTTGTAGATTAAGGTGCAATGAGACTAGTTTAACGGGGTTATTGGACATATTGTGATAAGGTATGTTAAGGCTAAACTTTCTTCATTTTGGCATGATCTCGTAAACGCACGAGTTTGATAACGAGGCATAACGAGAAGTTCCTATTCCTGAAATTATGTACCTTATCCTAGTATCATAAGTTAGAGTATTATCCCTTATCGGGAATTTATATTCGGTTAGGTATTGTCTTCTTCCAATAAAGAGAGCAGAGGGTCTATATATATATAGTAGTACAATATTTTCACCACTATCAAGCTATAATCGATGAGAAGGCCCCAATTGGGCAACCTCTGATTAGGTGGTAAGTTATATAACGAGCCTACTATGGCTGAGCGCCTATGAGCGAGCCTATAATGGTCAAAATATTGAGCCTAGTATGACCGAGTGTCTATGAGCGAGCTGAACATGGTCGAGATACAAATCCTAGTATGGTCGAGTGCCTATGAGCGAGCCTATTATGGCAGAGCAGTTACATATATCGAGCCTTAAAAGGGCGGGCATCAATTTTACATACAATATTGAGAGAGTTGAGTCAATATCAACAAGTAAGCATATCTTCAAATTATCTTTGGCTCCCAGTTACTTTCAGTTTTTATATTATCAGTTCAGTTTCAAATTTTAGTTATTCAGTATCCTTACATACTCGGTACATTATTTCGTACTAACGTCCTATTTGTCGGGGACACTGTATTTCATGCCTACAGGTCCTGATAGACAGCTTGATAGACCTTTCCAGTAGACAGAGTCAAACATCAGATTGCTTGGTAAGCTCCACTTCCTCGAAGTTACAAGGTCTATATATTGG
Source organism: Nicotiana knightiana (assembly GCA_005239525.1). Taxonomy (NCBI): domain Eukaryota; kingdom Viridiplantae; phylum Streptophyta; class Magnoliopsida; order Solanales; family Solanaceae; genus Nicotiana; species Nicotiana knightiana. Next base: position 46,963 of record ML420739.1, on the reverse strand, counting down.
AGTCCATTTTATATATACATATTTGATGGGTAGGTCGAGGCATTGTACCAACCATTATACAATTCATTTATCTCTATAGGCTTGTAGACGAGTCATGTAAAATCTGGTATATCAGTATTGTGGCTTTGCCTGCCCTATGTAGATGTTTAGTTTGGTATTACTGGTTGTAGATGTTACTTTCAGATGATTCGAAATATGGCCTCATCGGCTTGGACTAGTATTGTCAGCTTGCTGGTAGGTCTTGCCCGCAAAAGTTGAGGGAGACCCCTCCAGAGTTCACAGTTACAGAGTGGTACGCTCAGGCCGAGTATGGCACCGGGTGCCGACCACATATCTTCAGGTTTGGGGCGTGACAAGTACATTTAACTCATATCATTGCACACCATATATAGTTGCATAAGTACTTTTAACCTCTCACAATATCATTATTTCACTAGCTCTCTTGGCCATACATATGATTTTTCATTCATGACACGGTGGCCGTATCTCATAGTCCACATTTTCATTTCTTTACTTTCAAGGGTCATCATCATAAACATCAACACATAGAATATTCCAGAAATCATAACTTTGAGTTCATTAGTAATAAAAGCTTTAAACAAAATGGATTTCTTCCCCCCAGAAGTGAAATAAAATGATTGGCAGTCTAAGCACAAGTTAATTTCATAAACGAGTGACATACATTTTATTATTGACATACTTTCCCCCATAAGGGCAATACACAATTTCAACTCATGAATATGTAAGAACTCAAAACACATTGGAAAAACATACAAAGCACATCATGATGATTTACAATTGAGGAAGGGGTTCAAATCATAAGCATTAGTTATAACAACTACATTTGAACATGACTTGAGTACATAGACTTTTAGGAAAATCTATTTTTGGAGTCAATTTAGAATATTTGAATCAAGGCTCACTTCATACTCTTTCACACATTATTTTATTTCATTGGCACTATAGGCCACAAGTATAATTTTCATTCATCGCACGGTGACCACACTTTATATCTCCAACTCAATTCTTTCACTTTCAAGCATCTTTATAGATTATCAACAATAAGAGAATTTGAAATCAAGGCCTTAAGTGTATATACGAGCAATATGAGTTTTGGCACATTGAATTTTCTTTCCAAGTTAAGCCTAATAGACTTTCATTTGGAAAATGAGTTAAAGTCACAACATTTCCCTACACAAACAATACTTGAACACATTCTTAAAGAGATCATAATAATATAGGGGCAATAGACATTTTGAGTATATACATCTTTCAACAAAACGCTTATCGGAACAACTTGGAACATGGGTATTAGGACCCTGGGCCAACCATACTCGAAGATTATGGGAACATCATGGAATTAAATTCTAAGAGAGAATTTTTAGCCAGCACACCTTTATTGAGATTTTCTTAGATTACCACAATGTATTAATACTTCTAGCAATATCAATCTATAGGAAGATAGCAAAAGTCAGACAATAGTTAGTAGGATTTTCATGACATAAGTCTCTTGGGAATTTTGTCAAACACCTATTATGCAAAATCGGCTACGGAGCTCTACAATGGTATTCCCTTTCTCCCTCAACCAACCTCAACAAGAAACTACCCAAAATGGTTCAACAACTCCACATAATATGACCTATTGGAACATGCATGGCCTATATCCAACCCCACAACATACTTAAACCCATAACCTCTTGGATGAAAGCTTAAGAGAAGGACTTACCCGGATCGATGATGGTCTGGTGAGTGGATTCCATGATTCTTGAAGATTGGGGAAAGAATGGATGATTAGAATGGATAGCTATTCTCCCTCACTCTCTCTCTCTCTCTAAATTACTCTTATCTCTCTCAAATTGTCAAATATATTCTCCAAAATGAGCCCCAAAGGCTTTTAATAAAAATGGAGTTCGGTAATAAAAATTGAAAATGGACCCTCCGAATTCAACTCTACGGTCGCATAATGGACCGCAAAATAGATATACAGCCCGCAATATGAACCACGAAAGTTCATATTTCTTCGGCCAGACTATTCTGCGGCCAGATCTGCAGTCCGCAGACCAATTATGCAGCCGTGAAATGGGCCACAAAATCCCCCGTCTAAATGTCATCATGCCAAATCTGTGATGGAAGTGCGGATGCCGAAATAGGTATGCGATCACATAATGGACCGCAAAAAACCTTCAACCTTAAACTATATTTTTGCTCAACTCCGGGATGATTATGCGGTCCGCGAAATGGTTTGCACTCACGAAGTTGACCACATAATTGGCTTTTTCTGCCAAAAACGTCCATCAACTCCTCATTGCATTATTCAATCGAGAAAGTTCGTACCATAGCGAACAAGCTGGCCACGAAGATTAACCACTACCTTCATACACATTAGTCTACCTTGGCACCATAAAACCCTAAATTCCTCACCAAAATTTTGCAGGTCCCTACATTTTCATGATATAAGTCTCTTGGTAATTTGGTCAAACACCTACTCTATAAATTGAATGTAAGGCTCTACAATGGTAATCCTTTCCTCCCTCAACCAATTTCAACAATAATCTACTCGAAATTGTTAAGCAACCCCACATACTACCTCTTATTGGCACATGCATGGACTATCTCCAACTCCACAACCTACTTAGACCCATAACAACTTGCATGAAAGCTTAGAATCACTGAACCTGGATAGTTGATGGCCTAGTGAGTGGCTTCATTGATTCTTGAAGATTGGGGCAAGAGTGGATGAGTAGAATTGATAGATCTTCTCCATCTCTCTCTAGGACACTCTCTTCTCTCTAAAGCATTAGGTTTTTGCATTCGAAACGGGTACTAATGGCTTTTAATAAAAATGGGGTTGGGTTATAAGAATAGAAAATGGACCTTCCGAACTCAACTTTGCAGTCGCAGAACTCGTATATGGTCTGCATAAGGGATCGCAAAATCATCGTCTAAAACTGGGTTGTCGGGTCAGGTCGACGGCAGGTGTGCGGTCCGTAAACTAGTTATGTGGCTGCAAAATGGACAACAGAATCACCCCTCCAGAACATCTCATGTTGAATGGCATACGGAAGTGCGGACCGCAAAATGGAAATGTGGTCGCATAATGGACCGCAAAATGACCTTCAAAATTTAGCTTCTTTTGCTCAACTCTGAGATGTGTATGCGGCCTGCGGAATGAATCTCTGGTCATGAAACTAACCATAATTTCCTCCTTCTGCAAAAATTTCCACCAGCTTCTCAATGCATTCTACCCCCGCACCCTACAACCTTAAATTCCTTGGAAAAATTTTACAGGGCCTTACAGCAGTGCAGATATTGACATAGTTGGTTGGTCCCCAGGCGCGACGCCACCCTACAACATCTAATAGTGATAGACCCCTTGAAGGTCCAGGGAGCTCACAGCCTCGGGAATTCATCAGTTAGGAACCGCCGATATTTAAAGGATTTGACCTAGATGAGAGTGATAGGCGGGTCAAGACGGCCATGATAGTCGGTGACTATAGAAGATTACCGAGTAGTGGTGAGTTGTAGTTGTATGGTGAACATGTTAGATCTTCATGGTAGAGTACGCATGATCACAGTTCTCGGGTAAGTGTAAGGTCACGTAAAATTTTGCCAATGAATTTGGGATTTTATGGTGTCGAGGTAGGCTAACGTGTTTGAAGGTTTTAGATAATTGCTCGTCGTGGTATGGACTTTTTGGGCTGTGCAATGCATTGTAGAGTTGGTGGAAAACTTTTGGCAGAGCATGGCATTTTTGAAGTCCATTATGCGATCGTAGAATCTCTCCATGGACCGCAGATTTACCGCGGAATGGAATACGAGAAAGCCCAATTTTTGGATGTCATTTTGCGGATCATACTTCCATCGCAGATCCAGCATGAGAAACTTTAGGAGGGAGATTTTTGTGGTGTGTTATGCGACCACATAACCTATCTGCGAACCGTAGAACGACCATAAACTTGTTCAGACAAGCCAAATTTTGGAGAATGATTCTGCGGCCCCTTTCGCGGGTCGTTGACCTATTCTGCGGTGCACTCTGTGACCGCAGAGTTAAGTTCGGAGGGTCAATTTTATGTTTTTATGACCCGACCCTATCTTGATTAAAATTTATTGGGGCTCGTTTTGAAGGAAAAAATCAGACATTTTCGTGAGTGGGAGAGCTAACTAGAGAGAAAAGGTGAAGCTCAATCACTTTAACACTCAACTCTTTGATCGAGCCTTTGGAATTCAAATGTAAAACTCACATGGACTCATTATTTGACGTAAGGTTCTACTCTAACCTTCAGTTTCAAAATATGGGCTGATTATAGGCCAAGGGAAATGTGTATCTTAAGTGTAGGAGTTGGTTAATTGTACATGCATATGGCAATTGAGGTGGTAGGGATGTTGTTGAACTAATATGTGTGAACTTTTGGTATGGGGATTGGTTGTGAGAAGAAGGAATTCAACCATGGAATCATTGTAGTCATAGTGCACACCTAGTGCTTGAAAAAATGCCTAAATGAACTGACCAAATACACTCTTTCCTAATTATGTGTCAATTTTGTCATATCTCTACTAGATTGAAGTGGCTAGAAGTTTCTGAACATTGTAATAACCTAAGGGAATCTCAAGTGAGGTATGTTGGCTTAACTCTTTACGTAGAATCGGATTCCTCAAAATTATTATAAATTTCATGAACCAGTTCCTATTTCCATCATTATTGTCTGCTTCTATAGTTAGCTGGTCCAAATGCCTATAGTTTGATTCACATATCGATTGTATAACTCTATTCTCCTCTTTTATGCTTATCCCCAATGTGTTTTGAATTATTACATGCCTATTAACTGAAGATATGATTTTTCACAATGTTTCAAATATCCTTAAATGTTTTAAGAAGATCCTTGAGAGGTAATGAAATAATGAGGTCACTAATGAAGGCTGGATCATAAATACCCAAGCATGAAACTACACGTTCCGGTATAAGGATTGATTGAGGGATAATTTTACTTATATTAAATTGAGATTATTCCCCTTAATTGGGATGAGTTGTGTTGAGAGCTAGAAAAGAGCATGTCGACCGACACGACATTGTGGTGAGAAGACATAGTCGATCGGGCAGAGATCATATGCCATGCAGGGCACATAGTGTTTCTATATCAAGCCTCATAATTTGGGGTAAGACGTCTTATCCAATCGGGCAGAGATCGGACTCTGTGCTACAAGCACGGTGGTGTATTGGTGCTAAAGATCTCCCAACATAAAACATTGATTTTTACTTGAAGATATACCTCACACTTGACATGGTATCTTATTATTATTTGGCTTTCTCATTGATCTCATGTTTCTTTCCTTTGTACTGTTACTCCATTCTTTGAGAGGGTGTTAAACTTTACATACTACTACTATTCCATGTGTACTAACGTCCCTTTTGCCAGGGACCCTGCATCTTTAATGGATGCAGGTGGTTCCACATCAGGCGACATCGATCAGTGATAGTGGTGCAACCCCTTGTTAGCTGACTTGGTGAGCCCCACTTCATATTTGGGTCTTGTGTCTTTTTCTTCTTATGTATAGTGTTTCGAGGTATAGCCAGGGCCTAGTCTCCGAGACTATCACATTACGCTTTTGTATCAATTAGAGGCACCGTAGACATAATATGGATTGTATTTTGATTTGGGAAAGTCAAACTAGAAATGTTGTACTTGTAATACATGTTTCCACTTCCAAAAGAAATGAAATTGGTGTTGTACATCGTACTCTTTCGTTGTCTAACTCTTGATATTAATCTTCGCATTATTCATGGGCAATGTTGGGTAGAAAGCATCAAGTAGGCTTGCTTGACAGGGATATTGAAGACATCCAAATCCACTACCAAAAAGTAAATGGACAAGGACGCATGCAATATAATTTACCCAACGGTGAGTCGGGATCAAATCCTACAGAGAATAATATGTTGGTGATTAGGCGTGTAAGATGATTATCACTTATTATGCTAAGACAAACGCTTAGAAAGGTTTTGAGAAAATATTTATAACTAATTGTGAAAATATAAACTAACCTAGAAAGCAAGTAAAATGATCAATGGCTACAAATATGGATGCAATGGAATTACACTCAAGTAACGATCCAATGTATTTCACAATTTTGCAATTATGAGCGAGTTTATGTTAACTTTCCTCGGGTAATTATTCTTTATTAGCTTCTTCCAAAGACAAACAAGACTTTATAATTGAATTATCCCCAAAACAATTAAGAGGTTAAGCACACCCAATTATGGCTACAAGTAGTACAATCCTATCCCTAGGTAGAATCTATAAAGTGAGGGTTAACGCCTCAAGTTCTTGTAATTAATATTTCTCAACCCCAAATTATCTTTTCCAAAATTAATTGGAAGTTAATGGACGGGTCCTAGGGTTAGCTAATCCTTTTGGAAACATTAAAGAACAAGAATAATTTAAGAAACAATAAATCACTTCAATAAAGATAAAAATCATTCAATACATAATCACAACACGATATTTAATCTACTTTTTAAATATTAATATTCTCATAAACAAGATTCAAGTGTTTGAAAAAAATACTATTATTTACCTTGAAAATGGCAATTATAATTATATTTGATTTTGTGGTACTAACAATACATGATCTATTTTAATACCAGTTGTTTAGGCAGTAGATGCTAAATGAGAAGTGAGAAAATGAAATAAGAGCAAAGGGAAACGAGATTATGCAAACCGAGCAGCGGAGAGAGAGGGTCTCGAGGTCGGTCGGAATGGGCCTCGAGGTCGAGCTTAGGAGCTTCACAAGAGGCTGTCAAGAATGATATAACATATTGAAGGCCTCGAAGATGGCCCATTTTTGATTAATAATGAGTAATAAATGAATAACAACTAATGAACACAATAAATGGAAAGCAACTAATTAATGAAACAATTGTAGAGAATGTTTTAGTTAGAGAGCAAAAGATGTTCTTGTTCTTGTATTGAATATCATCTATCTTACAAAGTGACAAGGTTACCCTTTATATATGATGGGGAATCCCAACATAGTATATGTGTAATTATTACAAAAGAGAGATGGCTAATACAACCATTTAATGTCACGGTACAGGCTTGTACTATTTTGCGTACTTGATCAGCTTTAACCATGTGCCTTTTGGGAATTTTTCGCCTTTCCATGTTGATCTTTGATTCGCAATGTCCCGAGGTCTAGGACCTTCGATATTCCCCCTCGATGCCAAAACTCAAACCTTCGAGCCTTCTGAGCGCCGTAATGATCGTAAAATCGGGCTTTCCAATTTTAGTTGTTACAGATAGTCCCCGTGTTTCTTAGAATGAACTGATAAGAAATGGTCTTGACTTCTTGCCTCTTCGACATCCCTATTATGATGTCATTCTCTTCAGAGAATTAAATGATGTGACATAAAAAGCTGTGCAGAGGTCGCCATCATCACAGCATCCCCAAAGGGCCTCTATAAGTACTTCAATCACTTTCCTTTTCATAATTTTACATCTTCTTCAAACCTTCAAACTTTTACCAAGTGTTTCCCACTCTTATCTTCTATCTATGTTTGCTTCTTCGTCTACTCTTTTCAAAACTCAGTTATAACCATGGAAAAAACTTCCAAAACGGTACCTCGAAAGGAGGGAGCCGCTTCTTCATCACGCCCATCTAAGGGAAAGTAAAGAACTGCTCCTACCATCGAGCAATGCATCCCCGGCCCTTTCGACACCATCTCCGATTTCACGATTGAAAAACCCCCTTCTACACCGGGCCGATGTGAGCCCATGTCTCGATATATAAGTATACTATTCGATACATAGAGGGTAATACTTGACTGCCGTCCAAGGGAGGCAGCCCAAGTAGAAATCCCTACAGTTGACGAAAGCATAGTCACGCATAAGGCTAGCGTTCTTAGCGTATATACATATCATTTTACCTTAGGCCCCGTAGATTCTTCCTCTCCACGGATTGACCCGGTGATTCTCGATTTTTGTCATCAATACCGGGTGACATTCAATCAGATCTATTCTTCTTTTTGGAGGACTGTATATATGATTCGACACATTACCAACATGGTCGAGGGAACGGCTTTCACCCTCGACAATTTGATCAGATTATACAGCCCTCGTCTTTTCCGCGGAGGCCTAATTAAACTGCACCATCGATCTGCCAAGGCGTTCCTCGCTTGCATCAACAAGGATAAATATCGAGGATGGATGAGCTGATTTGTTAGAATCAGAACTTCGGACATCATCCCTGCTGATAGAATGCCGTTCCCGGAGGAATGGAATATGAAATGTAAGTACCCCTGAATATAGTATGTTTTGCCATCTCTTTTTCTCTTTGACTGACTTTCTTCTAATTGTGTAGCCACCGTTTGGTTTCCCGATGCGGTCCAGGACCTTCGGGGGCGGGTCAAACTTTTGACTCCACTTTTCCATATAACAAACGCGTATGGTGTGAGCTTGCTAAAACACGGTGGCAGGTTATGAACCACGGTATGCTCTTGTCGTTATTGTTTTCTCATTATTTGTAAGTACTCTGGATTGTGGTGTTTTTTGATATAACACGCTTTTGCAAGCCTTGGTGAAGTTCTATTGATGAGACAGCTCCTACCTGGTGAGGAAGAGGCTCCGAAGACCACCAAGGAAAAGAAAAGGAAGAAGGAGGCCTCGGTGGAGTCTCAAAAATCCAAAAGGGCAAAGGCTCGGAAGCCCAAGACCGATGCCACGGTCTTATCCTCAACGATCGCTGAGAGCCTGCGAGCCGAGGAAGAGAGTGATGATACCTGCCCTTTTGTACAAAGGGCAAAACAAAGCGTTGATGCTTCGAGAGTTGTTGGGCGATCGTCTGCTGAGTTGGAGGCGGCCGATGCAGACCCGCCTTGAGTTGAGGAGACCCTCGAGGAGGGTTCGGGTGCAGTCCCCACGACGCTCGTCGGACATGGCATAATCCGTGTTGATGAGCTCGGAGGGCTTGCTACTGGATCTTTTCGTGGTCAGGAAGAAGCCTTGATGGAGGCTGATGTTGTCGGTGGATTTCACTCAGGCCAGTCGTTTCCTCCAGGGGAGATACGAGATGCCCAAGTCAGGAATGTTCCCTTGTTTGGAGACCTCTCGTGGAGAGGATGATGCAATTAGAGAATATTTTGAAGGTTTAGAGGAGGAGAGCGATGTTGATGCCCCCGTTGCCCTCAAGGAGTCCGAGAGGCTTCAAAAGCAGGTGACATTCCTGAAATAATATGTTGTTCTTCGATTTTCTATTCTTGCTTTCTGATTTTCTTCCTATGTGCTGCATGTCAAGAAGCTGTATGACCAAGCCTTCTCCAATATCCAAGATGAGTTGACTCATCGTGGAGAAGAGTTTGAGAAGCTGATATCGGAATCGGTCGATCTGGAGGCTCTATGTGCCCAAAAAGAAGAGGAATTGATCAATCTCCGGGCAGGCTCGGAGAGAGCGCCGAATTTACCGAGCAGGTATTCGAGTACCCACAATTTTATTTTTAATTACATTGCTTGGTGCTGATCGACTTATTTTCTGTGCTTTTCAGATCAGGGAGAAGGATGCCCTAGTGGAGCGGCTCAGAGAGGATGTTGCGGCCATGGACGCCAAAATCCTTGAGATGGCTCGACTGAATGATGTCGTGGCTTCGGAGAGGGACGCGCTCCGGGGGAAGCTATCCTGGATCCAAGACCTTCTTCGAGGTACTCAGGAGGAGGCTGTTCCACTGTCTACGGACAAGTTTGAGGCCGATGATTTTGTCTCCTTATAAAAAAAGGATGCTGCTGCTGTGAATGACCGGGCCAGGGAGATATCCGAGAAGGTCGAGCTAAAACTGGCTCAGGCAGTTGCTCATGCCAGCATACAAGCTAGGAGACAAGCCTTCGAGGAGGTGAGCGCTAAGGGTGTTGATGTCTCTACCTAGATCGAAGAAGCCCAAGGTACTGGAGGAAGAATCGACAATGCCAAATACGTCAGATGAGGGCTCTGAAAGCATCTCGGACAGCAGCGAAGGCGAAGAGTAGATTCACCTACTGCTTTGCTTTTTTCCTTTTCTATATATGGGACCCTCGGGTGGAATTTTTGTAGAAATACCCTTGTAAATGCATTTTTGAAAGAAAATATCTATTTGTTACATATCTCCCAAGATTTACCCTGCAATGGTTACGCAAAAGTTGACTTTCGAGCTTTGATTTAAGCCTTTCGGAACCCGTACTTGCAATAGTATATCCCCTCGAGATCGGACACCTTCTCGAGGCTTGGTCGGCATGGGGGATTCGATCCCTCGAACGATGTGTGACTGTGTCATTTATGTGACATGATTGTGAAGTGATCGAGGTGGCCCCGTCGGTACACTTCCCCAAAAGTTATGACAAATTTTTCTGAATTAAATGTCTTCCAAAGTAGTTGAATAGACATCGCTTGCTCTATATACATTTTTTCTTCCTCTTCATTTTATGTCTTACAACTTTTCAAAACTAACTTTTCTTTCAACGTTCTCTTCCTTTTCTCATCTCGCAAAATTGTTTTCATTTCTTCCTCTTCACCTTTGCTTGAGTAGTTATGGTTGCCGTGCCCGAATCTGTTCACCAAGAAGAGGAAAACCTTACCTCCGCATCTTGCCCGGTCGGTGGTACACCGTCAGCGTATGACAAGTTAACCTCGAGCTACTTTGCTTTGAAGAAAGATTTTACACTAGAGAAACCCTTCGACGCCCGGGCCATCGAGAGCATGCGTCGAGGTTCATCCGATCGATATAAGAAAACCACCTTGAGGCCATGAGGAGAGACTGCAGCTGGGGGGAAAATGTGATGATGCAGATACCTTCTCGAGAAGAGAACATGGTGATATATGTGGAGGGATTCTTGAACGTGTATACATATCCATTTACATTGGTCCCCCTCGACCGCCTTGTGATCTAATTCTGCAAGAGTTACCGAGTCACCGTGGCTCAAATTCATCAGTCCTTTTGACGATAGTGCTGATGATGAGGTATTTTACCGAAAAGGCTGAGCTCGAGTTTACCCTTAGCCACCTTATTAGATTATATCGGCCTCTGCATTGTCGGGGCCTGATTGCGTTACGACGCTGATCCACCGAGCCCTTTATTTCTTGTGACAACGAGGACTGGAACCGAGGATGGATGAGTCAGTTTCTCCAAGTGAGGACTGTCCATATCATTCCTGTAGAGTTCCTGCCATTCACCGGGGAATGGAATTTCAAATGTAAGCTATGTCGTACCTTAGTGTGCTTTACTTTGGTTGATTTATAAGAATGTTTCTTTCTCTTTCTCAGCTCTCCTCGGGAGGATGGTTCTTCGTCTATGGCTCGAGCTAGGGGGCCTCCCGAGACTGCCGATTTTGCTAGGCTCGAGGCCTCTAGTTTTGAGGGAGAGGTTCCTCGAGAGGGAAGGAGCAAGAGTCCTCCACTATCGGCTGGTTCTGCCCTCGAAGGTACTTCGAGGGACGTTCGGGGTCAGGGGCCGCCCGAACCAAGTGGAGTGTCGAGTGGTCATGCCCCTATTGAGAGCGGTTAAACTGGGGCCGATAGGGATAGGCCAGTAGACCCACGCTCAAGTTTTGAGACGACTCAACGGCTCTATTCCGAGGTGATTTATGATCGGCTTTGTTGGCTTTTCACCTATGAATATTTATTCTTTGAACTGAAGCATTTTTCCGTAGGTTTTTGACAAGCTCAAGTTCGAGCTGCTTTGTTGTGAGACCAGGTTGCGGGAAGCTTTGGGAAAGGAAAAATCTTTCAGACTTCTTTGCAATAAGAAAGCGAAAGAATTTATACATCTTGAATCGGAGATGCATCGGAGTCCAAACTATGAAGGCAATCTCGAGCGTCAGGTAATATTATCCTAAAGGAGTACATGCTTCCTTTCCCGCTTTTGGAAACTAATACTTTGGTGCTTCAGCTGCAGAGAAAAACAGAAACGCTGGAACGCCTTTGGGGCGAGGTCGGGCAAGTGAATTACGAATGGCATGCGTTTAAAGCGTACATAGGCATTCATGTTGTGGCCCAAAGGAATGCCTTGGCCAAGGCCTCTTCTCTCGAGGTACAACTTCGTAATGCTCGAGAAAGTATCTCGATTCAGACGAGCAGGATTGCCAAGCTCGAGACTGATCTTTTGAATATGAAGGCTTAGATCGTGGACGCCCGGGCTGAAGCTGAAAAAGTTCGAGCGAAGACCGATAAGAAAGTGGCCGTTTATTTGAAAGATGTTGCCGATTCTCAGGCTGAGCTGAGAGGAGCTTTTGACAAAGAGAGGAGGGACAATGAGTATGCCCAATGTAGGTATGGGAGGGAGACTCTCAAATAGATTCATGCTAGGGGCTTTCATCTCTCAAAAGAGATCAATCAGGCGAAAGGAGGATGAGATCGATGCCGAGTTTTTACTTTCTTCCGGTGCCGATGCTGGTATTTGAAGGCTTCCGAGGGAGCTGGTCCCTAGAGCAGACTAGTTTATCCTTCCTTGTTCTTTGTAAAGACTCCTGTGGGAGCATTGTAAATGTATATTTGTAATACATATATATATATATATATCTATATATATGAAAGATTCTTTCGTTTCTCTGATTTTCTTGTCGATAATTAGCCCGATGCATTGGACTTTGAGATGAAAACCTTGGGTTATAAAGATTTCTAGGCTGGCGACTTGGGCTCTTACCATATGACCCCTGAGGCGCTTTAGTTAACCGTTTAGGGCTCAGTCTCCCATTCAGGTTTCGACTCAACCTCATCGGCCCTTAGGTTTTTAAATTTGCCCTGAGGCGCTTTGGGTTGGTATGACCTGTAGCTGGCGACTTGGGCTCTTACGCATTAAGTCGATATGACCTTTAGTGTAGCTGGCGACTTGGGCTCTTACGCTTAGGTCAGTATGACCTTTAACCGGTTCTTTTCGAAGTTTATTCAAAGTAATTGGAGGTCGGTGATTTTATGGAAACAGTCGGACGTCTACGAGTCGCGTTAGTTTGGCTGGAGCCTTATGACGGTGGTCATTGTATTTGGCCGTAGCCTTTTAGTCCCTGAGCGAGATAGTCGCGGCCTCTATATTGAGGGTATGCCTTTTTAGGGGTCTTACAAGTTCGAATATATAGCCTTGACTTTGATATCGGGATTATGCCTTTTTAAGGTCTTACAAGTTTGTACATGCCTTGCTTAATGTCTTACCATTTTCATGTTGCCTCGTGGAGGTCTTATATTGGTGCCTCATGGAGGGCTTATTAGCTCGAAATTACTGGCCCTGAGGTCTTATGGCTTCGAGGTTCTGATGACTTGATGGGGTGACTGTCGAAGACCGTCCCCGAGTGGTCGGTAAATTTTTGGCCCTAGGGCCGTTTCTTGTGAAAATAGAAAATTTCTTTGACGCGTGAAGTGTTTTGATGATAAAAGATCCTTGTCACGACCCAACCTATGGGCCGCGACGGGCACCCGGTACCTTACTCAACCGAGTACCACCATAAAATATCTTTCTTATAAATACTATCACGGGAAAATGTGCCAAAATGGTCATCATTACATATTCAAAATAAAACATAATGGAATGCTAGACATAGGACGACCTAATATGATATATAAACTTATACATGTGACATACGCGCCTATAAGGCTGACATGATCATTTGTGAACTCAAAACATAGGCCGACAAGTCCATACAAGTATACATATACGTGACATTTGTCTACAAGCTTCTAAGAGTACATAAACATCAAAAAGGTCGGGACAGGGCCCTACCATAGCAGTCAATGCAGGTCCCAATCATACTGACCAAATAGGCAACTCCGGAGCAAGTGGAGTGCAGCAACACCTTCCACTGAGATGATAGCCTACTAGGAGGACTGTCAAGCTGTCTATCAGGACTTGCGGGTATGAAATGCAGCGTCCCTAAGAAAAAGGGATGTCAGTACGAATAAAGTACTGAGTATGTAACGCAGAAAAGCATAACTAAGAACAGTGATGTAAACAGAGATGTAGGAGATACAACCTGTAGCATCTGAGTGCCTCTGAGAGATAGTGAAATGAATGCGTGATACATATATATACATAATATTTTAAAAACATCCGCCTTTGTGGGCATAATCATCATCATATCATACCCGACCTCGAAGAGGACTCGGTAAACACATACCCGGCCATCATAAGGCTCGGTAGAATTGTACCCGGCCACGTAGAGCTCGGTAAACCCAACTGATCTATGGTTGCACAATAGGTGTCGTACCCGGCCGACTATAGCGCGAATCAGTAGAGTAAAATAGATATAATATATAATGCATGCTGGACTCATGGAATCACGCTCTAAACCTTTCGGAGTGACGTAAGGTAGTTGCACCTTCGATTAACACTATGGACATCATACCATCAATATGAACTTCACTAGGACTCAAGGATCATATATACTTTCTTAGAATAACTTTGTAAGGAAAGAACAACATGGACAACCTTAGTAGCTAGGAGTAGATTCATTATGAAATAGCATATCGTTTACGTTCATTTTACTTTAGATCATGCCAAAAGAATGAAGGAAGTGCCTTAACATACCTTATCACAATCTTCCGCTCACCAAGTTGAACTAGTTTCTTCACACTTAATCTACAAAAACTATAATAATACTACAATTAAGTTACGAAAGGTACAACTATCGCACAACGAACGACAAGCTTATTTTGTATAAAAACGGCCAACATCTCCCCTATTATTCTTACTTCCTCCAAATTCAAGATAACACCAACAACACAAGGACACAACAACAACAACATATATACATTATTTTCCAGCCTTATATACACCACAAAATACTACAAAACATCCCAACACACCGCAATCTTTTCATACACAAAACGACCACCATAGTAGTGTTAAACGACCTGGAAATGTTATGACAAACGACCAGCCCACCACCCTACATATATATGGTGATTATCTACACCCTTCCTCCTCCAAAACTCCACAAAATAGTAGTGAAATACGCATCCCAACAGTAACACAAAAGATTCCACAAAATAGTCTGTTACAAGTCAAATAACTCGAACTCACAGCTTCTGATCACCGTCCCGTGAGTTCTAACTATTAGAAAATACATTTATCAGACTTCCTTGATATTTAAACACTTAAATACAGATATTACACGTTTCTTAACAATGAAGTAACATCCAAAACTCTAACTACACAAAAAAAATAAAGAGGCGGTATAATGACACTTACGTCATAGGGATCGTTTTGATGTTATCGCTTCTCGATTTCATGCCCGGGATGATAATATTCTTTGAAACCGTAGAAGAAAGCTTAAGGATATGTTTATGGGTGTTGTCTGGTCGTGGTATGCTGAAAAATAAAGATAAAGCCGACCTAAGAATTATATATATCAACTTTGGAAAAGTCAAAGAGGTGCTAGCTTGGCACCCTAGCATTGGCCAATCTTTCGACGCTTATATCTCTTTACAAAAATGTCGTATGAATGAACGGTTAAGAGCGTTGGAAAATATATCCCAAGAAATTCAATATGGTATATAATATGTCCCAATAAAACCTCATATAACACACGAAATGTATTGCTCAAAAAGCTTTAATGAACCACCTACTTGTCACTTATGATGTCTGCGCACTCTCGCAAAAATGCAAATATATCTCTACTCCTATGTCGTATTGATGAACGGTTTAATGTGTTTGAAACTATAATCATAGATATTCCATTTGGTTGGTTGATCCTCTAATAATTCCAAGAATATTGGGAGAAAATCTCAGTTACATTTTACCTAATTTTCAGAACATTATGAATGTAATTTGTGAAGACCTTTGCCAACTTTTGTTCCACGACTTGCTTGACTTCAAAATGTAGCACACGACCATCATACGACAAACATAACTCATAGCATAACCTCCTTA
This sequence comes from Nicotiana knightiana, assembly GCA_005239525.1. Lineage (NCBI taxonomy): Eukaryota > Viridiplantae > Streptophyta > Magnoliopsida > Solanales > Solanaceae > Nicotiana > Nicotiana knightiana. Next base: position 31,092 of record ML420739.1, on the reverse strand, counting down.
TAATGTAATGAACCATAATCTCACCCTAAAATACATGTTATAACATTCCAAACTCGTCTACTTTCGATGAAACTTATTTTCTTCAATTGGTTTAGCTTCTAAGATTTCCAACCCTTTTCGTACTCATTATTCATGATCTTAAATATTTGTAACCTCCAAGGTAACATGATTAACTTAATTTATGTGCTTCCAAATATAATCTTATTTTTAATTTTACATCAATTGACTTACGACGTACTCTCACGTACAAAAACATGGGGTGTAACAATTCTTCTCCGATTACATGGTACAAGTACACATTTTTCACCATCGAGGTTTCAATTATTCTATGTGGACACGGTTCATTCGACCGTTTGGTCCTGTACATTATTCTCCCATCGAGACCCTCTTCGGCATGTTTCAGTGATCTCATCGGGTGATGCCCCTAAGTATTTGAGGTTGATCGAAGAGAAGCCTTAAATACTTGGTGAGTTCTCCTTAGGTAGCATAAGGGTGTCGCCTCGTTAAAACCCTCGTCAGTAAAACCCATTGGGGATAAAATCTGACGTGAGGGAAAAAGAGCGCAACACATGCTTTAAAACCTAAGGCCTTCGAGCTGGAGGGTGCTCCGATTCTTTTTCAATCGATCACCTACACATAGGTTAGTGTAAAATGTGAAGGAAAGAGGAAGCGGATTGTACCTTAGATGTGGTGGCATTAAAGCGTCGATATGCCTCGGTTATTCGTTTCGAGGACACGGCACAGCCCTTTATTTGTTCATCAGACGATGTAGTTTGCGATTTCTACTCGGTTGTTTGCTCGTTGTTTGGCTCCTTTTATGTAGAAGGTATCAGTGCCACATCGTGCACTGCAAACATTTCTTTTGCTGCGTGTTGTTCCCCGTATATTGTTTTTATTCCATCCTTCGTAGGGAACTTCATCATTTGATGAAGGGTCGACGGCACCGCCTTCATACTTTGAATCCACGGCCTTTTGAGTAATTCATTGTATCTCATGTCACCTTTGATGACATGAAACTTTGTGTTTTTAATTGTATCAGCCACGCTGACTGGGAGAATGATTTCCCCTTTGGTTGTTTCGCTCGCTATGTTGAATCCGTTGAGGACACGAGAGGCAGGCACGTTCTGGTCGAGCAACCCGAGTTGCTCTACCACCCTTGATCTAATGATGTTGGTAGAGCTACCTGGATCCATGAGCGCATGCTTAATTCTAAATTTATTCAAAAGAAAATAAATTACCAGTGCGTTATTATGAGGTTGAGACAAGGTCTCGATGTCCTCTTCGCTGAATGAAAGGTTGTCTTCAGGTATGTAGCTCCGAGTTCGCTTTTCCCTGGTGATGGATACTTTTGTTTACTTAAAAAGGGGTCTCTGTGGGATGTCGACTCCACCAATAATCATGTGGATGGCGTGTCGTGGTTTATCTATTTCATTTTGTTTTGTTTGCCTCTCTTTCACAAAATTGGTTTTTAGCTCAGTCGTTGAGGAACTCTCGGAGGTGCCCTTTGCAAATCAATCGCGCCACCTCTTCTCGAAATTGTATGCAATCCTCGGTCCTATGACTGTGGGTACCGTGATATTCGCATATCAAGTTGGGGTTCCTCTACGAAGGATCTGATAGCGCGGGTCTTGGCCACCTGGTATCCCTGATTTTACTTATAGCCGATACGATGTCTGAAATATCGATGTTGAAGTTGTACTCAGATAGCCGGGTGCCTCTACCGACCCAGTGTACCTATCAAACCCTGCTTTGTTCATGAGTCCCCAAGGATTCTGTCCTGGGTCCATCCTTTGGTCACTTCAAGGTATGTTACACCTTGGGATATTTCTCCGATTTTATATGTACGGTTGATACCTTTCTTTGCTTGGCCTCGGCTCTCTTTCTAGGAGCCTCGGTTCCTTTTCTAAGAGCATGCTGGGATACACCGAGCCCGAGAGGGTCTCCAATTGGTCATCCTCCACTCTGATCTTTGACTGATACATGTTGTGTACATCCTCCCAAACTACGGCGGGATACTCGATCAAGTTTTTCTTCAACTTCTTCGAAGCTATCGAGCTTTGTTCATTCAAACCCTGAGCGAAGGCTTGTACTTCCCATTCATCGGAGACCGGTGGTAATTCCATTCTTTCCAGTTGGAAGCGGGACATGAACTCCCTTAGCATCTCATTCTCTATTTGCTTGATTTTGAAGATATTAGATTTTCTTATAGCGACTTTGATGGCACCAGCATGTGCCTTCACAAAGGACTCCGCCATAATGGAAAATGAGTCTATCGAGTTTGGGGGTAGTTTATGATATCACATCATGTCCCCTTTGGATAGTGTTTCTCCAAATTTTTTCAATAGGACGGATTCAATCTCGTCATCTCTTAGGTCGTTCCCTTTCACAACACAAGTGTAGGTAGTAATGTTCTCATTGGGATCCGAGGTCCCGTTGTACTTCGAGAGATCGGGCGTTCTGAATTTCTTCGGAATGGGCTTCGGGGTTGCACTTGATGGGAATGGCTTTTGCACGAACTTTTTTGAATCTACAACCTTCAGAATCGGGGGTGCGCCCGGGATCTGATCGACCCTCGAGTTTTTGGTCTCCACTTTTTGTCGTTAGCTTCTATCTTCTTTTCGCCCGATACAACCCTCTTTGCGAGGTCTTCGAGCATCTTGATAATGGCGGGGTCAGCTGCTAACCCATTATTGGTCGACCTTTCTGGTTCCTGTTCGACTCGAGGAGCCGTTTCTTGTAGTGCTATGCTTGGAGCTTTTTGATGGCTTTATAGCTGAGCAATAGGCACTAATTGTGCTTGCAACATCTCAAAAATGATGTGAAGGCTAACTTCTTTTTCCCTTTGAGCAGGGGCCCTCTGTGCTTCATGTTGGTCTCCCTCGTGCACACTTCCGTCTGTATGAGAGCTTACATCGAGATGTCGAGCATTGTGTGAGCCTTCATCAATGGGGATATGCATTAGTGCCCCTTCAAGGTTTTTCGGTGGCACACCGGCACCTGAAGCAGCTGGGTCATTCTCTCTGTGGTCCTTAGGGCCATTGTTTTCGTGTGCGTTTACTGAGTTAGACATTTTCTGACCTGAAATGGAAGATTCTTGGACAAGAAAAAGTGTAATGAATAACTTGTGTTGTTATAAAACCAACAATAAAACAATCACTATTATTTTTAGCCCCACGGTGGTCACTATTTATCTGGAAAGTGGTATTATAATTATATTTGATTTTGTGGTTCTAAAAATACTTCATCTATTTTAATACCAGTTATTTACGCAGTAAATGCTAAGTGAGAAGTGAGAAAACGAAATAAGAGCAAAGAATAACAAGATTATGCAAATCGAGCAGCGGAGAGACGGGGTCTTGAGGTCGGTCGGAATGAGCCTCGAGGTCGAGCTTAGGAGCTTGACAAGAGGCTGTCGAGAATGATATAACAGTATTAAAGGCCTCAAAGATGGCCTATTTGTGACTAATAACGAGTAATAAATGAAGAACAACTAATGAACACAATAAATGAAAAGCAATTAATCAATGAAACAATTGTAGATAATGTTTTACTTAGAGAGCAGAGGATGTTCTTGTTCTTGTATTGAATATCATATATCTTACAAAGTCACAAGGGTCCCCTTTATATATGAGGGTGAATCCCAACATAGTACATGTGTAATTATTACAAAAGAGAGATGACTAGTACAACCACTTAATGCCACGGTACGGGCTTGTACTATTTTGCGTATTTGGTCAACTTTAACCACGTGCCTTTTGGGAATTTCCCGCCTTTCCAAGTTAACCTTTGATTTGCACTTCCACGAGGTCGAGGACCTTCGATATGCCCCCTCGATGCCAAAACTCGAACCTTAGAGCCTTCTGAGCGTCGTAATGATCGTAAAAACGGGCTCTCTGGATTTAGCCGTATACAATTAGACACTTAGATATACAATACAAAGCAAGGAAATGAAGAAATGAACATAAATGGATAAGAAATTCTCAACCAAAAGCTTCAAATCTTCACGATCCAAGTGTGTATGCAAGAACCCTATCTCCAAAATTTGTGTTCTCTAGTCAAGAGACTGAACAATAAGCCAAAAATATGTTACAAATGAGCTAGTCGTGTATTTGTGGCTTTGGAATGGAGAAAACATGAAATGCCTAAGTTTCCCAGGTTTAAAGCATGTTGGCCGCACCTGCAGAAGAATCCTCACAGGTGTGGTTTCGTAGAAGCGAATTCTAGCTTGTAGAAGCGATAGTGAGTGGACAATTATAGTTTTGTAGAAGTGAACCATGACGCGAATAAGCGCATGCGCAGGTGCAAACTATTTTGCGTAGGAGAACTTTTGCAGATGCAGATAACCTAATGCAAATGCAATTCTAGTGAAGGATTGGTTTTTCCGCATATGAGGCCCTATATTCGTAGATGCAAGCTTGCAGAAGCGAACAATGTTCCACATATGCGGAATCACTAAAGGAAATTGTGCATCTTTAACTCGTTTTTGCTCAATTGCACTTCAATTGACTTCAACTCTCTTCATGACATCATTTATCTAAAAATCTAGCAATACACACCATAAACAACCTCATATATAATTAAAGGACACAAAAGCAAAAGAAAAAAGACTAAAATAATTGGTGAAATCACCACTCATCAGATATACCGGATGAGCACCATCGAGCTCCCCAATGTCAGAGCATGACAAGCATGGTATCAGATCCTAAAGTTTTAAAAGTGTCCAGGGATGTCTCGTAGCCTTGTCTAGTAGAGTCCTTCTTATCGGTGTGTTGTTGGCCACATCTAAAATTAGGAGGATACTTGGATAATAAGGAATTTTGCCCTTCTTTGATAATCCAGATCGTGCGATCGAGCTTGATTATAAGATTGTTCCGTTCTTAACTCGTGCATTGTTCTAAACTTTGAGTACATGGCACCTAGGAAAATGGCGATGAGTGGACAAAGGGCCAATTTTTCCATGGGAGTGGTTGATGATGTTATAGATAATGATGTGGGTGAGCACCCAAGGGGTGAGGAAATTCCCCCAACCATAATACCACTTGATTCTACTACTCCTGCTTAGTGCACCAATTACTACTCCTACTGAGGGTATAACTATTCCTCCTCCAATTTATATTCCTGTTTCACCTCCTGCCTCAACTTCTGGTCCTAGTGTTACTGATGAGGTCCTCAGGGGATCTATACAGATGTTGGCTAAGATAGTAGCTTCCTAGGCCCCAAGATCGAATGATGCACCTACTTCTTCCAGGAAACAAAGGGATTCCGCTAGTTCCAGGGTGGACAGGTTTTTTAGTTAGATCCTCCAGTATTCACAAGCACTAACCCCGATGAGGATCCCCAGAAGTTTATTGACGAGATGCAAAATACTCTTCGAGTTATGCGTGCCACTAAGATGGAAGTAGGTGGAGTTGGCCTCCTATCAACTGAAAGAGGTATAATATTCTTGGTTTGAACTGTGAGAAGAGTCCCGTGAAGAGGGGAGCCCTCCGGCAAAGTGGAGTGAGTTTTTTCATGCCTTCATTGACAATTTCTTGCCTATCGAGACTAGGGCAGCATGTGCCGCCAAGATTAAGAACCTAAGCAAGGTATCATGAGTGTTTGTGGGATAACCCTATGAGATTCCCGCGTCTGTCCAAGTATGCCATTTATATGTTGCCCACTATGGAGGCTGGGATGTGATGGTTTGTGTAAGGCCTCAACCCCTTGGTTATTAATGAGGCCGCTACAACTGCCTTAAATTATACTATGAACTATGGGAAGATGGTGGCATTTTCTAAAGCCATGGAGACCTGCAAATTGAAGGCCAAAATGGAGCGAGAGGGTAATAAGAAAGCCCGGTCTGCGGGTAACATTGGTGGTTCTTCCAGTGGTGGTAATGTTTGAAGGTCAGTATATATGGGAGGGTCATCCGGGCCATCCCAGTCCTTTGCCCAGTATTTTATTAGTGCACTGCCATCCTAGCCCGGTGAGCAGTAGTGGAGCTGTTTCAAGCGCAGTCAGGGCAACATGGGATCCTACCACCAAGGTCCATGTGGCAGAAGATTCCAGTAGTAGCGGAGGCTCCCATGCCCTAGGTGTGGGAAGATGCATTCAGGGCCTGCTACATGGACCTACCCATATGCTACGAGTGCAGTATTAGAGGTCACATTCAAAGGAGTTATTTTTCGTCCCGCCAGAATGTGGGTAGGGGTAAAACACCGTCACCTAGCTTTGCAGCTACTACATCTACGATACATCTTCCAGCTCGAGGCACTCCAACACTCACAAGGCATGGTGCAGCTAGGGTAGTTCACAGGGTTCGGGATAACCTAACGGGTTTTATGCTTTGAGGGGTCTCTATAGTTCAGAGACTTCTCCAGATGTTTTCACAGTATTGACTGTCCCCCAATATCTTGATGTGTATACTCTTATAGATCCTGGTTCCACCTTGTCATATATCACTCCTTATGTTTCTACAAATTCGGAATAGAACGGCAACACCTTCTTGAGCCATTCTTTATATCTACTACAGTTGGTGAGCCTATTATGGATACGCAGGTTTATAGGTATTGTATTGTCATAGTTCATGGTCGAAACACCATGGCCGATCTCGTTAAATTAGTAATGGTAGATTTTGTCATGATAATGGGGATAGATTCACTTCACTCGTGTTATTTCAAACTTGATTGTTGTACCAGAACTGTTAGGTTTGAATATCCAATGAGCTAGTAATTGAGTCTAAGGGGTATGATGTCATGCCAAAGGGTAGGTTTATTTCCTACCTTAAGGCCATGAAGATAATCAACAAGTGATGTATTTACCATTTCATCTAGGTTACGAACAACGATGTTGAGGCCTCTACACTTGTGTTTGTGCCAGTTGTGAATGAATTTCAGGGGTTTTTCCTAATGAGCTCCATAGGATCCCACCAGACAGGGAGATCGATTTTATGATCGGTGTGATGCCAGGCGCGCAACCTATATCTATTCCACCCTACCAGATGGCACCAACAAAATTGAAGGAACTAAACGAGTAGTTGAAGGATTTTCTTGAGAAGGGTTTCATCAGGTCAAGTATGTTGCCTTGGGGTCCACTGGTTCTCTTTGTATGTAAGAAATATGGGTCATTAGGAATACGTATTGATCATCGGCAACTCAATAAGGTCACAATCAAGAATAAATACCCACTTCCAAGGATAGATGGCTTGTTCAATTAGTTGCAAGGTGCTAATTATTTCTCCAATATTTACTTAAGATCGGGGTATCACCAATCAAAGATCAGGGAGCAGGATATTCTGAAAATAACTTTATGGAACCGATATGGAACTTTGAATTTCTGGTAATGTCGTTTGGGCTAACAAATGCACTGACAGCTTTCATGGATCTTATGAATCGAGTGTTCAAGCCTTTCCTCAACTCTTTTGTGATAGTTTTCATTAACGACATTCTTGTATATTCACAAAGTCGAGAGGACCATGCCAATCATCTCCGAGCAGTTCTGCAGACTCAGTATCAGCACAAGTTGTATGCGAAGATTTCAAAGTGTGAATTTTTGCTTGAATCTGTCAAATTCTTGGGTCATGTCGTCTCTAGTGAAGGAATCAAGGTTGATCCTTAGAAGATCACAGCTGTGAAGAATTGGCCTAGACCTACAACTCCAATGGAGATTTGTAGTTTCTTGGTCTTAATTTTGTAGTACAGGAGGTTTGTGGAGGGGTTCTCTACTCATTCCTCTCCATTGACTAAATTGACGTAGAGAGCAGTTAAGTTCCAATGGTTAGATTCCTCTTAAATGAGCTTCCAATAGTTGAAGTCAAGATTAACTAGGGCACCAGTGTTGACCGTACTAGAAAGGACGGATGGGTATCAGGTATATTGTGATGCTTCAAGGATTGGACTAGGGTGTGTATTGATGCAACATGGCAAGGTGATCGCTTATGCTTCTAAGTAATTCAAGAATAATGAGAAGAATTATCCCACACATGACTTAGAGCTTGCGGTGGTGGTATTTGCATTGAAGATTTTGAATAATTATTTTATGGGGTCCATGTTGACATATTCATTAACCATAAGAGTCTCCAATATATTTTCAAGAAAAAGGAATTGAATTTGAAGCAAAGGAGATGGCTTGAATTACTCAAGGACTACGACGTCGATATTATACATCATTCGGAGAAGGCTAATCTTTGTAGAAGATGCTCTTAACTGGAAATATATGGGTATCCTGGCTCACAGGAGTCATATCAAAGGCCATTTGCCAAGGAAGTTCACCGGTCAGCCAGTTTGGGAGTTCGTCTTGCGGACTCTAGTGAAGGTGGGGTGATTGTGCAAAATAATGCTGAATCATCACTTGTAGTAGAGGTCAAATAGAAACAATTTGGTGATTTGTTGTTGGTGCGATTGAACGAGGGGATTCATAAACATAAAACCATGGCTTTTTCTCTTGGCTCAAATTATGGTACACTAAGGTACCATGGGCGATTATGTGTTCCAAAGAGAAGGCCACCAAAATCTTCTTTAACTACCTCCCTAGTGTGAGCACTTCTCGGGGCACATTCGAAACTCCTGTGAACTCTGATGCACTAGGGGTGAATTCCTTCTATTTGGTTCTTCTATATTTGTTGTTATATGTAAATTGGTAAGTGTTCAAACTCTTGCAATTGTGTTTCTTCCCTATTTGTGTTCATGCCTCAAAATATCTCTATTATGTGAGCTTTTCAAAGACACTATGATATTTTGCTAACCTTTGATTTGAGTTTTCTCTGTAATCCTTTGTTTGCACTTGTATAAGTTTGCATAGGTTCAATCAATATAGTCAATTTAGAAGATTTCTGGGTTGTGATGCTTGTTCGAAGTAGTTATGTAACGTATGCTTAATTTCTCACATTGACTGTTTAATATTGTATTCTTTTCATGTCTCACTTTAAATACTTGCACTGAAACTCATAGGGAATTAGTATCTACCCAGAATTTGCTTTAATAACTCCCTCTGTACTGAATCCTTTATCCAACCTCTACTGTTTTCCTTATTTACATAAACCCTATTGTTGTCTTAATGCTTTAACCAAAAATGAGGCCTTGTTGTTGAGAACTTTAATGTTGTGTTTGGTCAATCATGCACTCTTCAGTATTGCCTAGGTTTCTAGCTGAATCCCAATACACTTACTTTTTGTTACTATGCTTAGTTGACTTGACTTATGTTCTGGAGTCTGTCTGTTCGATTTGACCTTAAGTAGCAGAGTCTGTCTTCCTACTATGATATCTTTGGACTTGGGAATCTTTGTATTATACTCAGCATGATTAGGATTCTTATTGACTATTATAGATCATGCATGCTTTCCTGTTTACTATGTGTAACTTCCATTATCTGAATGTGACTCTATCAGACCTTCACGACATAGATTCCTAGATTTAAAATCCTTTTTAGTCTAACTATGGATCATGCTCTACTCTAACCTCACTCTAGAAAACTTAGCATGTTCATGGTGTTTGTGTCTTGTATGCTTACCTTGTTAACCCCAAGTGGCATGTCTCCTTAACTCTTCTAATGTTGTGTTTATGCTCAAAATGTTATCACCTACTGAATGATTGAATCTAATTTTTTAGTTTTTTCATGTTGAAATTAAGCCCTACTGATTCTCCTAGTTCGCATGTTCTTTGTTAAACCAATCTGATCACTCTTGCCTCTCAAATGCAAATATGTTTTCCTGTAAATCATGCCTTTTTGGGAGTTACTGTTAGTAGGTTCTAGAATCATTTAAGTGATTGGCATGTATGGTTCATTAGTTTATGAAGCTAGGTTGTTAAACTGCAAACTTCTAAGTAAGTGAGACTTCTCTTTGGCTTTATATGGGTCCATGTGTGAGCCTGAGTTGTGCATTCGATACATTCTAATGTTTGAGTTGAGTTTGGGTTCAAATCTGCTACTTGTGTAAAGGATAAGCGTGTTGAAGGACCAAGCAATACTGGGTTATCTCCTATTGGGCATGCATTATTTGTTGCGCCATAGTCATTTCAATTTTGTAATGTTTGAGCTTAATTTTTCTTTTATTGGGTTTGTAATAATTTGTAAGCATATAATTGGCGAGTTAGTGAAATGGAGGAAGCATGTATACTTTATTTTTCGCATGAATGCGTAAAGAACCTGTCCATAGGGGTTAGTTTCTTTGTTTGCTATTTGTTTGGAGTGTTTTAATTCTACAAACTAATAGAAATTATGTCTATAGGAACTCAAACACTTCACCTACTTAACTTTTCTAATAACCGTACATTATCAGAAGCATGATTGTAACAGTTAAGTGCTCTACCTGTCGTATGTCTACTTATATGCGCTATTAGATAACATGTTATAGGAATCAAATATCAATAATTATTTCCTCAACTTGTCCAATTGCAGTATGATTATTAGGTAGCATGCCTATAGGATCATATTAATAGATGCTAATATTCATCTAGATACCATGTCTATAGGTCCTTAATTGATCAACTAATAAGTTGTTTTCATTGTTCTTATCACACTGCCCACCTAGACAACATGTCTATAAGAATATGCATCTGCGTTCAAATACCAACTATTAGAGGACTTGCCTATAAGACATTGTTACTCTCTTAGGAAAGCATGTCAGTAGTATCAAACATGAGAAATTCTTTGTTTTCAAATGGTTTCACTGCCCCATTGTGCAAAGTACTTCGAGATCGTGTCTATAGTTTTTATCATACTTGTAATTTGAAACTCAATAGCAACATTGTCCGTAAGATGTTCCTTATGCCCGAAACAATACATCTCGATCCGGAAACTGCCAACTACATAGTATGTAATCTGTCAGTGTGCCTTTTTGCTTATGTGTGGAGGCTAACTTGAGCCATCCGTTGTCTTTATGTGTAGTCCTACCTGTTTTGAATGTGTGCCTAATATTATCCTTTGATCACCCTAATTAAAGTCTAGAACCACCTAAATAGTAGGTCCAAAGCCTCCTGGACCATAGACATGGGACGAGTAATACACGCATAGGACACAATTTAGAATTAAACTAGAGTGCTTTAGGTAAACAACTTTAACGTAGTAATTAGGCAGCAGAGATAATAGTGTGCGCGCTCTGGATAATATGAGCATCCCTTACCCTAGGGAGTTGTGAAGTATTATTTATGTTGCACGGGATGATCATTTAGGCAAACAAATTAGGACCTCCCCCATTTTATATGTTTATTGTTCGCGCCTTGGTTTCTTTGTACTTAGAACAATTAGGTTGTATCTTGTCACCTCCAAAGACTTGTACTGATCATTTACATATAGTTTAATTCCTTCACATGTGTGATTTTATTTACACTTGTTTTACATCGTAGTTGAACCTTTTAAATCGCGGGGTCTACTTTAGGACGACGGACGACCTACTATATGTCTTCCTTCACATTCATGATCACATAGGCTAATTATAATCCGATAAACCCACATAGCGTTAATTTCGGCTGGGACCCACAGTTGTGGACCTCGAATAGTGCCTAATACCTTCTCTTCAAGGTAATTTGAGACCTTACCCGATCTTTGGCAACACAGACTAGTTAAAACAGAGTTATTTGCAAATAGGTGCCCTGACGCACCTTAAAATTGTAGGTGGTGACTCTTCTCTTTTAATACGCATCTCAAAGAATTGTCACATGTCGAAACCTGCTTTCGGGAGAAAATGGGGCTTAGAAACAACCGTTTGAGGTTGATGTCTTTTACGAGTATAGAAGGTCTACTACGTGTTGTGATGTCGGGAATAGGTTAAGTAGAAGGTTTCTGGTCGAAGGGGTGTTTATCCTACTTTTAATTCAGAGTTAATTTTGAGATTTTCGTATTTTCATAAGTTAGCATTGATGATTGCGGTGCACCGTGTGGGATTGAGATTTCCACGGACAAGGTTGTGGTTCAGTGTCAAAAGAAGGTCATGAGTTTGATAGAACTAGAGATTTCATATGTTTAGAGGGTGCTAGCACTATCTTTTGTCTCCTGAGAAGAGTGTGTGTTGCAGAAGATGCATCCCGTTTTGACTTGCGGATGCTTGACAAGTAATAGAGAGATCGCTTGGTTGTTTACTGCAGATGGTCAAGTTTTGCTACATGGTGTGGAAGGATTATGGAATTATTTATAATGAGGTGTTTGTGTATGAGTGACGTGTCAGTCCTTTGAGTCAGAGAGTCAAGATCAGATATGGGGATTCTGATATTCTTGAGGTTTAGAGACTAGATGTTCTTAGAGGTAGAGTATTCCTTGGTTGCTGACCGTGAGGGTATGGTTAGGGTTAGAAAACTGATTGTATATGTTATGCATATGTTATTGTGGACTTTTGGAAGAATAATTATTAATTCTGGGATGATCGGAATTTATTTGGTGTCCGTGGGTAGGACTAGCAGGACTGTGTATTCTACATCGGATCGGGTTGTTTACTCCGCACAATTATTATTGGGGGTGAGTAAGCGGATAGAGTTTATCTCATTCATATATTGATATGTTTCATGTGTTACCCTCTTACGCTACGATGGGTTGTGAGACAACTTGACAATTTGCACGTACGATGTGGTTTAACCTTAGTCATGTTTTCCCTGTCTATGGTACATTTGTGTTATTCGTTTCTTCATGGTTATGGTCATGCACTCCGCACGTTTTCTATTGATACACATGTGGTTGTTGGTTGTGAGCATAATGTGTAGATGGGTATTACATGTGGATCAGTAGGTTTGGATCAGGCTACATGACACAATGGAGTTATGATTGGACAAGATCATCGTGCTTGCTTCTTGTGTTTTTCATCTCCCTTGTGAGATGGGTTCATAGCATTGTGCTTTGTGGTGGTATTTTTTGAACTTGTTATTTGGTTATCCTTCCATCTTTTGTTATATTCGTGTTTGTACTTGTTGGGTGCGGATTGTGTCATATGTGGCTATAAGAGGCATTGTGTGTGGCATGTCGGTCGGGACGTTGTACTGGGAGATAAGGTTATTGTACCTGGAATTAGAGAAATCAGATTTGTATAAGGTATGTTTGGAAGAATAAAGTCATTAGTTAAATAAGATTTTGGAAATAGTCTTTGTCGGATAAGATCTCCACGACTTGTTGGTTGGTGGATTGTATAAGTTTTTCTACATGTTTCTTTTATCATTTTAAGTGTTCTGGAAGTTTGGAACAGGATTATATTTGATATGAGGTATATTACCTTTATCGATTTGGTGATGAGTAGCTAATATGGTCGGTAATTATTACTATGAGTACATGATTTATGTGGTACATCGTTCGGGTACATCCTTAGAATATAGTTATGATTTGACGCAGTTTGTTGAAACTTGTACATGGTGTATATGCGAGAATCGGATCTCATAAGGAATTCCAGATGTTGGGATTTGGTCCTAAGGTTTATGGGCTAAGGTTGAAGAAAGTATCTTTAGTCAGGGTTGTGCCAATGAACCTAGATGGATTGTGGTGGTGTGGTATTACTCCTGGGTATTAGGTATGGTGAGCTTATGCGGTTATTTGATGACTTTGGAATGACTTTTAGCACGTTCGAGGATGAACATATAATTAAATGGGGAAGAATGTAACAACCTGACCGGCCGTTTAGAGCTTTAGTTTGGTGGTTTAATAGTTTGAGTAGATTCATACGACATATTATGACTTGTGTGTTATGTTGTTGAGTGGTTCAAGATTGATTTGCAAGAATGACTCTCGATTTAGAAGCTTTAAGTTGGAAGAGTTGACCAAGTTTGACTTTTGGGTAAAAGGACTCGGAATCGGGTTTTGATTGTTCCAATAGGTTTATACGATAATTTTTGACTTGTACATATGTTTGAATTTGGTTTTCGAGGTTACAAGAAAAAATTGACACTATTTGTCGGAAGTGGGCAATTTAAGAATTGGAGAGTTCATAAATTTGACCAAGAGTTGACTCTAATGTTATTGAACTCCAACTGGTGTGCCAGATTTTCGATAGGTCTATACAGATTAATTGAACTTGTGTCAATGTTTGAAAGTAATCCAAAGTGTGTAAGTGTAACTCAGACACTCTTTTGAAGGAATGAAGATATAGCAACTTACGAAAAGTTATATTGGGTTTGAGCCTCGATTCCTTGTTGTGATGGTCCCACAGGTGTTTTGAGCCTTTGGATAAGTTTGGATAATTCATTTGTACTTGTTGATATGATTAGATGGGTTCACGAGGACCCTAGTGTGTTTTGGATAATTGATTGAGAGGCTAGTTAAATTACGGATTTGAGTTTGACCGCGGTCAATATCGGGTCAAGATGACCTCTTTTCGGTAATTTGAGTGAACTGGTAGGTTTATAGCATGTTTTATGATTAAAATGCATATATAATTTGTGTCCGGGAGGTTCCCAATGAGTTTTGGGTGCTAAAAGAAAAACTTTTGATTGCTAGTTTTTGTAGTGTAATGTCACGACCCAGACCGATGGGCCGCGACGAGCACCTAGTGCCTTACCCAACCGAGTACCAACATAATATTTCTTTCTTATCATAACATCTTGGGTAAATGGTCTAGAAAGGTCGTCATGATATAACCAGAATAAAACATAAGGGAATACTCGACATAGGATGACCCAACTTGGAATACAAACTTATACATGTGACATACGAGCCTATAAGGCTAACATGATCATTTGTACACTCAAAACACAAGACGACAAGTCCATACAAGAATCCATATACATGACATCCGTCTACAAGCATCTAAGAGTACAAAAACTTCATAAAGGTCAGGACAAGGGCCCGCCATACCATTCAATACATATCCAATCATACTGACCAAAAAGGCAACTCTGGAGCAAGTGGAGTGCACCAACACCTTCTGTTGCTGATAGCCTACTAGGAGGACTGTCAACCTATCTATCGGGACCTACAGGCATGAAACGCAGCCTCCCCAAGAAAAATGGACGTTAGTACAGATAAAGTACCAAGTATGTAAGGCATGAAAGCAGTATATAAAAGACATGAAAGAAACATGGAGAAAGAACTCAACTTGTAAGTCTGAATTGCTCTGTGAATCATGAAATGTTTATAATTTCATGAATATGCGTATGAATTTCATATCATGCATAGGTATATGCAAACATAACATCATCAAACCTCTAAGGGCATCCCATCATATCATCTCGGCCTCTATGGGCTAAATCATCATTGTATACCAGTTGATCAACTGGTGGTGCATATATAATGTAGTAACCTTTTCCCATACCATATATACATATAATATACGCGTATATAATGTTATGTGGTCATGGGTCATGTACATGTATAAATAGATGCGATGCATAATGATGTAAGTCAATAAGATCTCTCGCAATGTCATAAGATCAATATGCCTCCGAATAAACTTTATCAACTTCTGTATTTTTAGAGACCCATGAACAAATGTTATAATAATACGACCACATGGGGAATCAAGAACATAGGCACCCCTAGTACTTCTAAGAATAGAGTCATTTGTGAAAGTTGCGCGTTTGCTCGTTTCGTTTGTATCATATGGATCATTCCAAAAAGGAAAGAAGGGATAGCCTTAACATACCTCAAGTCGTCAATGAAACTCAACAACAAGCTTATCACAACTAGCGTGCCAACCCTATAACAAAGAAATACATGTACAACTTAGACGGCACTAGTATTTCACGTATCTCAAGCGATAACTTGATTTTAGAATAAAACGGGCAGCATTTCCTCTGATTTTACTGCTCCCACAAGCCTACTATAGGTGAGATAACACCAAAATACAACTAGCAACTCAAAAACAACCTAACTACAAATTCGCGACCTTTAATACAACCAAAAAAACAAATATACCATAACACACTCAATCAACAAGTTATCAATTAGCCTGAAATTGCAACGAAGAGTGATACCCTACCAAATGTGGTGTTGCTCCACGCCCTTTATCCTTCCAAACTCCATAAATTAGTATCACAAATGGCCAACCCAAGTGGACTACAAAACAGTCCACTAAAAGTGAAATAAATTGAACTCACGGTTTTCGAGCACCATTCCGTGAGTTCTAACTATTAGGAAACGAATTTATCAACCTTCCTTGATATGTAAAAGCTTAAATACAGAAATTAGGCATTTTCATAACATAAAGAAGTTAGGCATTTTCTTAACCGTGAAGTACCTTCCAAAACTCAAACTACAAAGAAAAAAAGAGGTGGTATAGCGATACTTACGTCGTAGTGATCGTTCTAGTGTTATTGCTTCTTGGTTTTATACCCTGGATGTTAATCTTCTTTGAAACCCTTGTAGAGAGCTTAAGGGTAGGTTTATTGGGATTCTCTAGTCATTTTTTGTGGAAAATTAAGAGAAAGACGATTTAAAACCTATATATATCAACTTTTGAAAAGTCAAAGAGGTGTTACCTTGGCACCTTAACCCTAGAATTATCCCTTCTTCCAATGCTTATATCTTCTTATCCGGATGTCGTATGAATGAACGGTTAAGAACATTGGAAACCACATTCCAAAACATTCAATTTGATATACTATATGTCCCATAAAGACTTCATATAACACACGAAATGTATTTCTCAAAAAGATTTAGTGACACAACTACTTGTCACCTATGCAGCCTGCGTAGTCTCGCGAAACTTCAAATATCTCTAAATTGTGATGTCGTATCTACGAATGGTTTAATTGTAACGACCCTGCCGGTCATTCCATGTGATTAGCCCCGTTTCCCCTGTTTCTGCTTTATTATATGTTGCTTAGCGTATTTATGTTGTCTTGGGTCGGTTGGTTCGTATTCAGAGCGGTCGTGGTAAGAATTGAGACACTTAGTCTCTTAATTAGCTTAATAGTTGAAAAGTCAAATTGGGAGTTGATTTATTGGTAAACTACCTCACAATGCGGATTTAATGGATGGGATAGCTTCGTTAGGTGATTTTGGACTTAGGAGTGTGTTCGAAATGATGTTTTGATGTCTGGTGTAGACTTAGGCTTGAATTGGCAAAAGTTAGTTTTTGGCGACTTCCGGTCGGCAGTGGAAATAGGATATCGGGGTCGGAATGGAATTCCGACATTTGGAGCAAGTTCGTAATGTCAATTTAGATATGTGTGCAAATTTTCAGGTCAATCGGATGTGTTTCGGTTGGTTTCGGCATCATTGGCGAGATTTAGAAGTTTCAAAGTTCATAGGATTGTATTTGATGTAATTTTTTTTTTTGTGTTTTTTTTGGTGTTTCGAAGGCTCAACTAAGTTTGAATAATGTTATGGGGTGTGTTGGTACGTTTGGTTGGGGACCCGAGGGGCTGGGGATTGATTTCGGATGGTTAGCGGAGGTTTGGACTTAGGAAATTTGCAGCAAATAGCTACTAGTGTGAATTTACTGGTGAGGCCGCACCTGCGGATGGGAGCCGCAGGTGCGAAGGACCTTGCACAGGTGCGAAAAGAGGCCAGGCAGGAGGAATCCGCAGGTGCGAAGCATGGGCCGCACCTGCGAAGCCGCAGGTGCGGAAAAGGAATCGTAGGTGCGAAGTTGGACTGTTAGTGGGATTTCGAAAGTGCACACCTGGGACCGCAGGTTTGGGTCTGCGGATGCGAGGAATTATTCGCAGGTGCGGATTAACTAGATAGAAAATATAAATAGGTGCCTCCGTGAAATTTTGGTCATTTCTTCCATTGTTGCATGCGGGTTGAGCTTGTTTGAGAGCAAATTGAAGAGGGAATTCAAGGGTCTTCAGTGGAGGTAAGTTTCCTGGTTTAAAAACTCGTTTTTATGTTATTTTATGACGGATTAGGCTTGTAATTTGAAGAATTAAAGTAGAAAAAGTTGGGAAAAATGGGAGGAAGTTTGAAAAATTCTTTTGGTGATTTGAGTGGGCAATTATGGTCCCATTGTGGAGTTTTTGGTATGTATAGAATCGTGGGAGGATGAGGATTCTAGTGATGTAAATTTAATTGAATTCCGAGACGTGGACCTGGGGCTCAAATTTTGCTGAATTTCGAGAATTATGTTAAAATTTATATCTTTCGATTGGGTTTTGTTCCGTTAGCGTATATTTATGATGTTAATCTGATTTTTGTTAGATTTAGAGCATTTGGGAGCCAATTCGAGGGGCAAGCGCATCGCAGAGTAGCTTTTGGGCTCTTTTGAGGTAGGTAATGATTGTAACTCTAAACCTGAGGGTATGACACCCCATTATTTGGTATTGTGTTGATAAATGAGGTGACACACATGCTAGGTGACGAGCGTGGGGGTGTACACCAATAGGGATTGTGACTTGGTCCGTCCCGTAGCAACTATTAAGCCGCATATTCGATTTGAAACCTTACGACATCCTGTCTTTCAGAAGTTTATACTTGTTTATGGGATATGAGCCATGTTTGGGGCCTTGTGCCGACCTGTTTAGAACCTCAAGGGTACTTTTACACTATTCTACCACTATTCTGATAGAACAATTGTGAACTCAGTCATGTTTCCTACTTATTGTTATTGTCACTGTTATCACACTACTTTGAATACTCTGAAAAGTATTTTGGGCTGAGTCCCGTGAGTTGAAATGAATTGCCCAAGTGGCTTGTGAGGGTGAATGAGTCAGGTCGAGAACCGAGTATGTGAGGATAGTTATGGATCAGGCTGCACGCCGTAGCAGTATATATGTGATAGGCCGAGCACCGAGTATGTGAGGATAGTTATGGGACGGGCTGCACGTCGCAACAATATATATGTTATATATTACATATGGATCGGGTTGCACACCGTAGAAATATAGATTATATATATATATGGATCGGGCTGCACGCCACAGCAATATATTTTATATATGGATCGGGCTGCACGCCACAGCAATGTACATATTGGATCGGGCAGCACGCCGCAGCAGATATAGCGATTGGGATGAATGAGCCCCTCCAGGAGTCTGTACACCCCAGCAAGCACAGTCGACTATTATATGGATCGGGCTGCACGCCGCAGCGTGTGTTAAATATGGATCAGGCTGCACGCTGCATAAATATATATATATATATATATATATATATATATATATAGTGGAGCGGGCTGCCCGCCGCAACAGTTGCGTGTGTGTTCATGGTACTGGTGAGTACGAGTGTTAAGTGAGAGCATGAGATATTGATAGTGGAGTCACGAGTGTCTTAGAGGCTTGCCCGAGAGGCTTTATTGTGAGTGCTACTGTGCCCGAGGGGCTTATATTTTATGAAAATGTTGTTTTCACTCTTCTTTACACTAAGCCTCTGATAATAAATCTTGGTTAAATGTTTTTATTCCAAATTGTTAAATGGAAATCGGAGTTATATGAAATATTCGGAATTGTAGATTCCTGACTTGATTTATTCATTTCCACTGTTATTCATTATATGGACTTACATGATTTAAATGCTCGTCACTACACTCAAGTTTTTAGTTACTTTGGTTACTTACTGAGTTGGCGTACTCACGTTACTCCCTGCACCTCTGTGTGCAGATCCAGGTACCAGACCATCTCACTAGTTGATTTCTGGACGAGCTTGGAGTTGTTCGAGGATTGAGGTAGCTGCTCAGCTTCTCCAGCTCACCTCATTTACTTCCCTCAAATCATAGTTTCTCTTGATCTTTTGTACCTAAGGCTTTTGTTGTAGCAAGTCACTATGTTGTACATTGTATTTTTCAGTCTTAGATACTCATGACAGTTGACTCCGGGTTTTTTGGAAGTGTGTATTTAATTTCATCTCATTCTGCTATTTTAAAATCTGCTAATTTTGGGAATTATGATATATATATTGATAGTCTGAAATGGTTGACTAGACTAGTTCCATGATAGGCACCATCACGGCCGGTTTAGGAATTGGGGTCGTGACATTAATGCGTTAGAAACTAGACTCGTAGATCTTCTAGGACTAAGTTTGTGAATATTTCAAGAACTGTTACAAGTTGTCCCTCTGGTAATCTATAGTTGTACGGAAGTTCTTCGCTTAGTACTTTGTCGAACTTACAACTGTTGCTGTATCTTGTTTCATAACCTCAAATATCTATCCTTATGGATTTGCTGCATCTAGGTAGGTCATACTATACCATAACTCTTACTTTGATTTACTATTACCGAGGTCTGCTACATAACTCTAGGTTACTCTCTCGTTGCTTATCTTATATGTATAAATCTAAATCCTTTAATACTTCATCATTACCGTTCATCTTAATAATGACGGCATAATCTCATCTCATACTTTATAACGTTTATCCATCTATTGTTGTTTCACCTTAACGTTGATCAATAATTTACCACTGATAACTAGAAACCTCTTATGTAATACATTGTCACTTGGGCTCATGTCTCATCGGGGAACATCTAAAGTGGTTTTCCAAATCCACCTAGGGACAATACTATACTTCAAAAACCGTATTTCATAGCATCCCCATGTGATTCATCTTATGGGGTATTCTAATCCCGTGCAATTCATGGAATCCCTTTCTCATTAAATCATTACTCAATCAAAGGCATAAATGTCATCCACTTATCTATCACAATTACACCTTTATTCTATTAGTAGGGCACCGTTTCGTTTAATCTACATGTTCCTAGTCTTAAGCTCCTCCGAGTTCATTCAGGTTATACTGAGCTTTCTATAACTTATAAAAACTATCAAACTTGTTGGGCTTAGTTGTGAGTCCTTACCTATTCTCATCACCTTTTCACTCACATTTTTTTATCCTTACTCCTTTCTGCCTAAAACTTATCACTCTACCATACTTTAGCTTGCGACCTACACATATCTATTCATACTACTCGCAACCTTCCTTTAACTTGCTAGCACCATAGATTTCCGTTCATGCCTTCTCAGTTGCCTTTAAATATAAGAAATTACTTTTTCTGGTCGTTACGCCACTTGCTTCATGAATGCTTGGCTTATCTTAGTGCCCATGAATACTGGAATTTCCCGTAACCCATATGATCTTAAAAATCATTTTTGATTTTTTTTTCTTCTCGTTCATTAACCACAGTAGGTGTCATTTTCTTATTGAGTATATACTGTATTGTGGTGAGACTTTTATTACAAGACCATTTCTTTTTCAAGTTACTATGCTTAGATTGAAGCCGTGTTCCTTATTTCCTCATCTAGTCTCTCGATGTAGTACTTATGGGAGACCTACTGACTCTTGTAAAGCTGCGAGCTTATTACATCATATACCAGACAAAAATTTTGGTGTTCTTGCTCTCCTATAATTATCCCTAGTTACTTACCTTGGCGCCCTTTTTCTCATAGGGTTTCTTCTTAACTAATTTTTTTTACTGTCTTCCCAATGGCACTCTCTTTTATTTTCGTAGAAATTATACATTACCTCTAATTAACCCAACTCGTATCTGAATATTTCTCAAGGATCAGGATGTCATCATATCTGCGAGACTGAATTCCCTATGTTGGGTTTCACTATGTTTATCTTGCATGATCTGTTAATTTATATAAGACCCCATGCCTAGCCATAATTAGGCTCTTCCTGAATCAACTACAACCTACTCATTGGTCCATTCTCATATCTACGTTCTGAAAAATCTCTCTTGGGTTATGTCCTTTGTGTTAACTTACCCCTCGCACTAGCTCCTTATGTATCAAGTGTTCATTTGCACGTATTTATCAATAATATCTAGTGTTGGAGCCCTTACTTCCTCTCCCCAGCGTCATGTTTACATAATGTTCTGGAGTTGTATCATATCTGTAGGATTTGAATAAATGCTATCTAATTCCTTTAGCCTTTCTACCATATTCTTCCATTACTATTCCATAGTTACCTGAACGACATAACTCCGAATTAATGCCATATCACACTGTCTTCACCCTTTTGGGGAGTACTAACATTAAATGCTATTAACATTTACCTATAAATGTTTTACCTCTTGATCTTTGGCGTCTTTTCACATCTTCACGGACTCTTACTCGCCTTGCGGTAACCCTTCTATACCAGTGATAACTGAATTTCTTAGGAACGAAGGTAACACCTAGTGTAACTGGAACACTTAGTCCCTTAACCTTAACTCTGCTCATAGTGCTTGCTTTAGGGAAGCGTCTTCCTGAATGAACTTTAAAGGTTAATCTTTTGTTGTCCATTTTATTATTGCAGGAACTCTATCTCTAAAATTCGCATGATGTCGACTATTGTCAAATCTTATGATCCCAAATTCATGTCCAGTTTATCTTGTTCATTAGCCCATACTGATTTATATTACCCCAGGTTCTAACTTAGCCTTCTAGTAATCATGTTCGAGTCACCAACACATTTATCTAAATGAGGGTATGACTTTATGGCTTATACAATTTTATTGTCTCAAGGCTTGTCACCTCTTGTCTTTTCCTTTACTTGACTATAGACTCTGTCATCCTGTCATATTTTGATTTTATCGTTATCACCCATTTATCATATCTTACTTATAATGCTTCATTTACTCTCTCCTTGTTCTCCAGCTTATATTTCTGTCTATCACCTTATTTTGAAAACTTCAACAAAATATTCTTTCACTTTAAGCTCCCCTTCTCCATCCACTGGCTCTTTAGGATGCCTAACATTCTCTCTTGACTAGGGACGGGAGCCATACTAAGGTAAATACATATCCTTTAATATTCTAAATATTCTAGTATTTCATATCTAAATGTACTATTCTAGAGTGCACCATCGAGGTCTATCACGACGAGAATTATTATCACGTTTGTAATATCATTTGGAAATTTCAGGTAATACTAACAATCCATCCATCATTTTGGGTTACTCTAGCTCCAACTGGATCCTGATATCCCATCCTTATCTTAAACTATATATGTTAGCTCCCATAGGTCATAACTGAGATGGGTGTGGCCAATTGTACATACCTTTGTTACTGTTAAATGTAACTCAAAATGCTTATATATCTCGTCCTGAATTGTAAATACTGATAGTCTTCACTAACTGGGTACCTCGTACACTTCATCACCTTGCTTCTTTTACTTGTTGAAACTTGTATCTATCTTCTTGTTCTCTTATTGTTTTTTACCATATGGGTGGATAGAAATTCTTGCCTTAGGACTCCTTGTCAAGAAGCTTACACGTATTAGTGCACACATGATCAGCTGAAGACCACACATTTACTCAACATAAGCATGGTGCAAAATCAAGTTTCTCCTCACTCAACTCTTCCACATCCAGATTCAATCTCTTAAGAATTGTATTTCAAGATGTAGGTGTCGTTGTATTATGAATAAAATAGAAATTAGGAGTTTGAATTCTTACAAACGAGCTCTACCACACGAACTAGAGTAAGAAGAAAGAGTGACAGTCATAAATTTTTGTAGCCTCCTGCTTATAAGTGTGGTGCACAACAAACCCATAAACAAGACTCTACTAGACAAGGCTTGTAGATTCCCTAGGATAGAACTGCTCTGATACCACTTTTATCACAACCCAAAATGATGGGCCACGACGGGCACCTGGTGCCTTACCCAACCGAGTACCAACATAACGTTTCTTTCTTATCATACCATCATGGGTAAATAGGCCAGAATGGTTGTCATGATATAACCAGAATAAAACATAAGGAAATACTCGACATAGGATGACCCAACATGGAATACAAACTCATAAATGTAACATACGAGCTAATAAGGCCGACATGATCATTTGTACACTCAAAACATGGGCCAAGAAAGACATACAAGTATCCAAATACATGACATCTGTCAAAACCCCTCTAAGGGTACATAAACGTCATAAAGGTCGGGACAGGATCCCGCCATGACACTCAATACATGACCAAATCATACTGACCAAATAGGCAACTCCTGAGCAAGTGGAGTGCACCAACACCTTTCGCTAAGCTGATAGCCTACTAGGAGGACTTTCAACCTGTCTATCAGGACCTGCGGGCATGAAATGCAGCGTCCCCAAGCAAATGGGACGTCATTACAAATAATGTACAGAGTATGTAAGGCATGAAAGCAGTATATAAAAGACATGAAAGAAACATGGAGTAAAGAACTCAACCTGTAAGTCTGAATAGCTTTGTGAATCATGAAAGTTTAGAATGTCATGAATATGTGTATGAATGCCATATCATGCATAGTATATGCGTACATAAAATCATCAAGCCTCTGAGGGCATCTCATCACATCATCTCGGCCTCTGTGGGCGAATAACCATCATATACAAGTTGATCAGGTGGGGGTGCATATATAACATTGTAACCTTTCCCCACACCTCATATACATATATTATACGTGTATATAATGTCATCTTTTCATGGGCCATGTACATGTATAAATGAATGCAATGCTAATGAAGTAAGTCAATAATATCTCTCGGAATGTCATAAGATCAATATGCCTTCGGATAAACTTTATCAACTTATGTGTTTTCTGAGACACATGAATAGACGTTATAATAATAGGACACATGGGGAATCAAGAACATAGGAACCCCTAGTACTTCTTCTAAGAATAGAGTCATTTGTGGAACTTGCATGTTTGCTCGTTTCATTTGTATCATATGGATCATGTCAAAAGGGAAAGAATGGATAGCCTTAACATACCTCAAGTCGTCAATGAAACTCTACAACAAGCTTATAACATCTAACACGCCAACCCTATAATAAATAAATACATGTACAACTTAGATGGCGCTAGTGTTTTACGTATCTCAAACGATAACTCAATTCTAGAATAAAACGGGCAGGATTTCCCCTAATTTTATTGCTCCCTCTTGCCTACTATAGGCGAGATAAAAACATTATACAACCAAAAATTCAAAAACAACCTAACTACAATTTGGGACCTTTAATACATAAAAAAATCCAAATATACCACAACACACTCAATCAACAAGTTATCAGTTAGCCTGAAATTGCAACGACGAGCGACCAGCCCATTACCTTACCACATGTGGGGTTTCTCCATGCCATTTATCCTTCCAAACTCCATAAATTAGAAACACAATAGGACAACACGAGTGGACTACAAAACAGTCCACTAAAAGTGAAATAAATTAAACTCACGGCTTCCGAGCATCGTCCCGTGAGTTCGAACTATTAGAAAACGTATTATCAACCTTTCTTGATCTTTAAAATCTTAAATACAGAAGTTAGGAATTTTCGTAACCATGAAGTACCTTCCAAAACTCAAACTACAAAAAAAAAAAGCGAGGTGGTATAACGATACTTACGTCGTCAGAATCGTTCTAATGTTATCGCTTCTTAATTTCATACCTGGATGTTAATCTTCTTTGGAACCCTTGTAGAGAGCTTAAGGATAAGTTTATGGGATTTATCTGTTCGTTTTCTATGAAAAAAATAAGATAAAGACGATTTAAACCCTATATATATATATATATATCAACTTTTGAAAAGATAAAGAGGTGCTAGTTTGGCACCTTAGCATTTGCCCTTCTTCTGATGCTTATATCTTTTTATCTGGATGTCGTATGAATGAACGGTTAAGAGCGTTAGAAACTAAATTCCAAGACCTTCAATTTGGTATATAATATATTCAAAAAAGACCTCATAGAACACATGAAATGTATTGCTCAAGAAGCTTTTGTGACACATCTACTTGTCACCTATGCACTATGCACAGTCTCGCGAATTTGCAAATACCCACTTCAATGTAGTATCAATGAATGGTTTAATGAGTTAGAAATTAGACTTGTAATTATTCAATTTGATATGTGGATCATCTCGTAATTCCAGGTATATTGGGATAAAAGCTCCGTTAAATTTGACCTAATTTTCAGCACATTTACGAATGTAACTTGTACTTACCTTTGCCAACTTTTGTTCAACAACTCGCTTGATTCCAAAACGTAACACACGACTATCATATGCCTAAATAACTCATAACACAACCTCCTTATCACGTTAAGAACCCTAGTCTCATCTCAAAGTGCATGTTATAACATTCCAAACTTATCGGCTTTCAACCAAACTTATTTTTCGTTTAGCTTCTAAGTTGTCCAACCCTCTTGGTACTTGTTATTCATGATCATAAAGATTCGTAACCTCCAAGGTAACATGATTAATTTATGTACTTTAAAATATGATCTCATTACTGAGCTTACATCAATTGACTTACGAATATTCTCGCGTACAATGATTTGGAGT
The DNA here is from genome assembly GCA_005239525.1 of Nicotiana knightiana. Taxonomy (NCBI): domain Eukaryota; kingdom Viridiplantae; phylum Streptophyta; class Magnoliopsida; order Solanales; family Solanaceae; genus Nicotiana; species Nicotiana knightiana. The sequence continues at coordinate 5,038 of ML420739.1, read as the reverse complement.
GTAACGTGCAATAATTCTAAAAATACTGATTATGTTCCTGAAATTTTCGTACTACCTTTAAAACTTCAAAACATCATATCTACCTCATTTTAAGGCCAAATTGGGTAATTCAAAAGGCTATCTTGAATGTAATCTTGCAAGGAATATTTTGGGCTTATCAAATATGAGTTTTGAAATCATCTATGATATGATTCGTGCTGAGGTAGTTGCTGCATTTTATACTTATTTATGATTTTAGTTACCTTTTCTCACAAGTTATTGGAGCTCGGGAAGAGGCGTGTTTTTTGGGATTTTTCATTTACTTCAATGGGTAAGTAAACCTACTTGATATTTTGATTATAACATAAATCTATCATTGATTTTGACTATAAATCAAGGAATCTTAATGAAAAAAAAAGGGTTTTTTAGCTTGAAAGATAAGAAAGTGCATTTTGGGGGTTTTGGCAAAACACTTCTTAAGTGAAAAATGGTGATTTGAACCCCAATTTGGAGTCGAATTTGGATGAACACTGTATATTTGGACTTGTATTCGAGTGGGTTTTTGAGATTTATGTGATTTGTCGAGTTCCTAAGTACGGGCTCTGGTTGATTGTTTTTTGTTCACTTTGAGTATTTGGTTAATGATTCGACCTTTATTGTTTGGGTTTGATTTCTATTACATTAGTTGATATTATTGAGGTTTTTTACTAGATTCGAGCCATTCGGGGGTTGATTCACTCGGGAAGGCATTTCTATAGTATTGATTAAGCTTGTTTCAGGTAAGTGTCTTGCCTAGCATAGTTGAGGGAACTTTTTCTAGTAATTGATATTGTTTGCTACATGCGAGGGTGATCTATATATGAGGTGACGAGCATATGTACATGTGACAGGGATATTCATGCTAGGGGTAGATTCTAGATTACTCTGTCTTATTTGGTTTTGTGTTCTAGATTACATGTGGCATGGGATCTTTTCCGTGTGAGTGTGATTTATAATGTGGGTATGAGGTGCCATATGTTTGAGTTTCTATTTGATTACTTGATGTCAAAGTTGGGCATACTCTTTTTTATGCAAGTGAATTCTTTATGTTTGTCGTGTATTGTACATGTTTTACGTTGCATCTAATATGTTAATCTAGGTCTCTGTTACATTTTGCAATTAATATGGAATCTGACCAGGTTGGGTATAGGATTATAGTGATATGTGAGGATTGTAGAACACACGGTATATGGTGCATATCTGTTTGTGAGCTGGGTTGGTATATGATGTACTTGTTGAAAATGTCTAAATGGTAGAGTTTGTATTACCCTATCACGGTTGTGCACCTTTATTGTTGATATTCTTTATTCTGTAATTGTCTTCCTAGAATAGTGTCTCTGTATTATACATGCTATTGAGCTGCATAGGTTAATGAAGTGAGTATCTTTTGACTTAAAAATCTCGTCACTATTTCTCTGAGGTTAGTCAAGATACTTACTGAGTACATGGGGACAGTTGTACTCATACAATATTTTTGCAACTTGCATGAAGATTCTGGAGTTGAGTAGTTGTGGGAGACGAAGCCTTGCATTGAAGACATCCTAGTATTTTAGACTTAAGCTATCTCTACTTCATAGTAGCTTAGAATCTCATTTTTGTTTATGTAAACTTCAAGCACATATTGTATTTATTCTTCATCTGAATTTTGAGAATCTTAATCATAGTAGCTCATGACTTGTACTACTAGTTCTTTGGATGATTGTATTGAATTATGTTGCAGTTTTGGTCACGCCCCAAACCTAAGGAGGCGTGGCTGGCACCCGGTGCCGTGCTGGTCCGAGCGAACTACTGTGTAACTCATTTGTTTTTCTTCTATAACTATCATGGGCCAACATAGCCACAACTCTTATGTATAACTATAAGTGGGCAACACTGTATCATTGAACCATTTTTCTTAAAACATGAATACATATGGGTCGTCAAGGCCTCTAACATACTGTACAAAATGAACCTCTGTCTACAAAGCCTGTAAGATTATTTGGCATCCAAATGAGGTGACTCATAGTCTCGGTTGCACTTCGAATGAGGTGGAGTCTTACCGATCCTTCGCTGAATGTCAATCTCATCTACTATGAGGACTCGTCAAACTGATTATCTATACCTTCAGGCGTGAATGCAACGTCCCCAATAAAAAGGGCATTAGTACGAAGTGTGTAAGGAAATATACTGAAAGTTGAAACTGAACTGACAATATAATAAGTGAAAGCAGCTGGAAGTCAAAAATATGTTTACCCGTTGATACTGACTCAACTCTCTCAATATAATAAGCAAAATAGTTGTCCGGCCATATAAGGCTCGGTATATATATATATATGTATATATATGACTGTTCTGCCATAGTAGGCTCTCTCATAGGCGCTCGGCAATACTAGGCTCTGTATCTCGACCCACTGGAGCTCGCTCATAGGCGCTCGATCATAGTAGGCTCGGTATATAACTTACCATCTGATCAGAGGTTTCCCAATAGGGGCAGCTCATCGATTATACCTCGATGGTAATGAAAATACTGTAATACTGTATATATAGATTCTCTGCTCTTCTGACTAGAAAAAGGAAATACTCAAATAAATATTGTACTTACAAGACTAGGAAAAATATACGTAAATTCTAGGACATGAATTTTTCTTTATGCCTCGTTATCAAACTTGTGTAATTACGAGCTCATGTAAAATGAAGGAAGAGCTTAGCCTTAACATACCTGAGGCGGTTCTTCGGACAATCTCTCTAACACACGATAATTGTGACAAAATACATGACGGCAAGACCGGAGTAGGAAAAATCAGTATGATGTACTTGAGAAAGATTTATTATTGTTGAGAAGACTGGTGAGATCCTTTCTAAACTCGTTAAACTTAGCAACTTAAACAGATATGTATAAAAGAAGGCTAGCCTAATGTCTAGTAAAATCATTAGGCGTATTATATATTTTTAAGTGCTCTTTTGTAAGAAAGCTAGCATATTTGTGAGACGGTCAAAAATAGAAAGTACTTTGTACTTTATACCGTCACTCCTTAAGAATTACTTTCAAGAAGATAATCATCGTAATGTGATGTTCCCGTCTCATTAATTTATCAACAAGTTTCTACCAAGTATTGTGCACCATTACACAACTTATGTGTGCCGTATAGAGCATCAACAAATGAACATAAAGAAGAATGGAAAAAAATATGGCACTGCAGAGCATCAACCAAGTACACCAAAACGAATTGAAAAAGGGGGTTTTAAGTCTTTTTGGAATGAAATGTTGTTTTGTATCCCAATTTCTAGAAATGAAGTGTCTTGCCATTATCATGTTAGGTTGCCACATAATCCAAAGTGACTAAAAGTTACTTGTTTGGAAAGTGGCTTGCTGCCACGTAATTTCTTTGTTGGGGAATATAAACTTTATCCAATAACCAATTAGGTAGAATCTCGCTATTCGGTAATTAATCAATTACCTGTATAATTAAGAATTATTTTAAATTATATAATATTTTACTTATTTTTAATACACTTTATACACCTTACTATCATGGTCATATGGTACCATATAATATAAACCCATACACTATTATTTTTATTAAAACATCCATGTAAAAATACATTGTTACACTCCATATTTTCATTCGTAAAAGTAGGACATAAGCAAATTGGTGAAAGCTCGGAAATGAGATATTATATCCCGTATTTTTCGTACGTTAAAGTTTCTTCGTAAGTTAATCGACGTAAGTTCGGGAATGAGATTATATTATGATTATAAGCATTTTATGCTATTTCAAACAAGTAATGAGTAAATTCGTGAAGGTGAGAAGGTAAGAAATTGAAGAAAAAAATTTTTGTTGGAGTATAGCATTTTGGGATAAAATATGGCTCGAGCTAAAATACCCGATATTTATGAACTAGTAAAATATAAGGTACCACATGATCATGATAGTAAGGTATATAAGGCGTGTTAAAAGTGAATAGTATTTTAATTAATTTGAAATAATTCTCAATTGTGAATATTTGGTTAATTGTGAATTTTTGGTGAAAGATTAATCATGTAATTAAAGAATAAGTGGATAAACTTTTAGATAAGTCTTATAAAAAAACGTGGCAGCCAAATATATGCAAACTAATGACTCTTAATGTGGCATGAAATGTGGCAAAAGTTGGAGAAGTCTTTGGCCAACTAACCCAATAAGTGGGACCCACTCCCAAGAGAACATAAGAGGGGCCCACTCCCAAGGGTTAAGAGAACATTTCTGACTCATTTATTAAATCTCTACACATCAAAAATGGTTTCAGAAAAACTCGTAAAGACCTTGGTCCTACTTTCTTTGGTTTTCTAATAGCTTCAAACGTGACAGGCTTTCAAAAATTCACAAAATTGAAAAGGCTATGATCACAAAGTGTGGAAAGTGCTTCAACAATTGATACAAGCATTTGGAAAGGTAGTAACGTGATTTTACTTGAAACAAAATACATATGATACTTCTTAGAAAAATCCAACCGGAATTGTTAAAGCTTTAGCCACGTAAAAAATTTTACGATACTAAGGAAGTAGGGTGCAACATTTTTCAAGAATATTACACTGATTTTTTCCTACTTCAGGTATATTAAGGCTAAACTTTTCTTTCATTTTGGCATGATCTCGTAATTACACGAGTTTGATAACAAGGCATAAAGAAAAATTCATGTCTCGGAATTTACGTATATTTTTCTAGTTTTGTAAGTTATAATATTTTCCTTATCGGGACTTCATATTCATTTGAGTATTTTCTTTTTTTTAGTCAAGAGAACAGAGTATATATATATAAAGTATTACAGTATTTTCTTTACCATCAAGCTATAATCGATGGGCAGGCCCCTATTGCGCAACCTCCGATCAGATGGTAAGATATATACAGAGCTTACTGTGGCCGACGCCTATGAGCGAGCTCAGGTGGTCGAGATACAGAGCCTAGTATGGCCGAGCACCTATGAGCGAGACTACTATGGCAGAGAAATTTTATATATATATATATATATATATATATATATATATATATATATATATATA